>JAKKPZ010000976.1:0-11284 GCA_022814885.1 Ditylenchus destructor | reverse complement strand
CGCACTTCGACGCACAGCGCGGTGCGGGTGATCCAGTGGGCGGATTCGCCGCGCCGTGGCTGGCGGTTGACCGTCGGATCGACGGAGTTGGCGGTGTCGTTGTCGTCCACGCCATGGCCTTCGCCGTCGCTCGCGGCGCCCGGCGTCTGCATGCGCAGCGAAGAGGGCACGGCGGGCGGAGCGCCGAAGGTATAGGGAACGGCACCCAGCCCCGTCGCGGCGCCGCCGGCATCGCCCGCGGCCATGGCGTAGCGCGCCTGGTAGTCGGCCCCGCTCGGCAGCGCGCCGCGCTGCGCGTTCGGGTCGCGCTCGATCATGTAGGGATAGTCGCCCTTGCTGACCCATGGCTGCGAGTCGAGCGGCAGGCGATAGCCCATGGGCGAATCGCCGGGGATGAGATAGAGCCGGTCGTCGCGCAGGAACCAGGGGCCGGTCTTCCAGGCCGGGCCTTCGAGCCGGGGGCGTCGCGGTTCGCGTTGCCGGGTTCCAGCGGCAGCATGTAGCCGACCACCGCGTCGAGCTTCTGCGTGAAGACGCGGCGCAGTCGCACGCGTTCGAGTTCGTCGTCCAGCTTGGAGTCGAACGGATCGACGTTGACCGGCAGGCGGCGCTCGCGCCAGAGGTAGTAGAAGATGTCCTCGTAGCCTGGCTGGATGTAGCGCTCGGTCAGGCCGAGCTTCTGCGCGAGCAGGTTGGTGAAGCGGCGCGCGTCCTCGCTCGTGTAGTGCGTGGGAAAGCGCTCGTCGGCGAACAGGTCGGGGTCGTGCCAAAGCGGCTGGCCGTCGGCGCGCCAGAAGATCGACAGTGCCCAGCGCGGCAGCTGTTCGCCCGGGTACCACTTGCCCTGGCCGAAGTGCAGGAAGCCGCCCTTGCCGTATTCGGCGCGCAGCTTGTGCACGAGCTCGGTGGCGTAGCCGCGCTTGGTGGGGCCGAGCGCGTCGGTGTTCCATTCGGGCGCGTCGCGGTCGGTGGTGGCCACGTAGGTGGGCTCGCCGCCCATGGTCAGGCGCACGTCGCCGGCCTTCAGGCGGGCATCCACTGCCTCGCCCAGCGCAAGCACGTCGGCCCACTGGTCTTCGGTGTAGGGCTTGGTGACGCGCGGCGATTCGTAGATGCGCGTGACCTTCATGTCATGGCTGAACTCGACCTCGGATTCGTCGACGCCGCCCTCGATGGGCGCGGCGCTCGAGGGCGTGGGCGTGCAGGCCAGGGGGATGTGGCCCTCGCCGGCCAGCAGGCCCGAGGTGGCGTCGAGGCCGATCCATCCCGCGCCGGGCAGGAACACCTCGCACCAGGCGTGCAGGTCGGTGAAGTCGACCGTGGTGCCGCTTGGGCCGTCGAGCGCCTTCACGTCGGGCGTGAGCTGGATCAGGTAGCCCGAGACGAAGCGTGCGGCCAGCCCGCAGTGGCGCAGCAGCTGCACCAGCAGCCAGCCCGAGTCGCGGCAGGAGCCGCTGCATTGGTGAGCGTTTCTTCCGGCGTCTGCACGCCGGGCTCCATGCGGATGAGGTAGTTGACGTCTTCTGGACCTGCTGGTTCAAAACCGACCAGGAAGTCGATGGTGCGCTGCTCCTTGCGGTCGATCTTGTCGAGGTAGGCCTGCAGCAGCGGCGTGACCGGGTCGGCCACGAGGTAGGGAGCCAGTTCCTCGGCCTGCGAGGGCGTGTACTTGAAGGGGAAGTTCTCGGCCTGCGGCTCGAGGAAGAAGTCGAAGGGGTTGTAGACCGCCATCTCGACCACGAGGTCGACGGTGACCTTGAACTCGCGCGTCTTCTCGGGAAACACGAGCCGCGCCTGGTAGTTGGCGAACGGGTCCTGCATCCAGTTGACGAAGTGCTCGGCCGGCTCGACCCGCAGCGAATACGAGATGACGTTGCTGCGGCAATGCGGCGCGGGCCGCAAGCGCACGACCTGCGGGCCCAGCTGCACCAGGCGGTCGTACTTGTAGTGGGTGACGTGGTGTAGAGCGGCGTGAATGGACATGCGTTTTTTTTGTGCTGTGCTGGCAGATTGCATCGAGAAGATGTCTCTGGTGAGACGCATACTAGCCGAGATGCTTAGCAATTAACGCGCCATTGAGCGCGGGTTCGGGGAGGGTTTGCATCATGGGTTCGGGAGTTGTCCGATGACGCGGAATCGCGCGTCACGCCGGGCCGCGGGCGCTGCCGGCGCATTCGCGGCGCTGGGCGGTTCGCTGTTGGGAGCGGCCTTGCAACTGCAGCAGCCGGTGCTGTGGCCGGCATGGGTCTATGCCGGTTTGCTATGGGCCGCAACGGCCGGAATGTGTTGGCGGCTGCTGCCGGGAAGGGCGCTTCTGCTCATCGCCCTGGCCTGCGGGGCGATGGCCGGCGCGGGGCTCGCGGGGTGGCGTGCCGTGGCCTATGCCGCAGGCGCACTGGCCCCTGCGCTCGAAGGGCAGGACCTGCGCGTCACGGGGGTCGTGTCCGAGATGCCCCAGCGCAACGAGGCTGGCACGCGCTTCACGCTGGATGTCGAATCCGCCCGTTGGGCCGACGCCGGCGCCCAGGGCCTGCCCGTCGTACCCGATCGCATCGTGCTCGGCTGGTATGCCGAGGGCTCCAGCCTCTGGAGCCGCGCACCCCGGGCCGTTGCCGACGTCGCCGTGCTCCACGCGGGCGAGCGCTGGAGCCTGACGGTGCGCCTGAAGGCGCCGCACGGCAACCGCAACCCGCATGGCTTCGACGGCGAACTCTGGATGTGGGAGCAGGGCCTGCATGCCAGCGGCCATGTGCGCAGCGGCACGCGCGACGTGGCGCCGGTGCTGGTCGACTCTACCTGGCGCCACCCCATCGAGCGGGCCCGCGAGGCCGTGCGCGATGCGATCTTCGACCGCGTGCCCGACCGCGCCCGCGCAGGCGTGATCGCGGCCCTCGTCACCGGCGACCAGAACGCCATCGACCGCGCGGCTGGGACGTGTTCCGTGCCACGGGCGTGGCGCACCTGATGTCGATCTCGGGCCTGCACGTCACGATGTTCGCCTGGCTCGCTGCGCACGTGGTCGGCCTGCTCTGGCGCCGCAGCGCAAGGCTGATGCTGAGGCTGCCCGCCCAGCAGGCGGCGCTGTTCGGCGGCGTGCTGCTGGCCGCACTCTATGCGCTCTTCAGCGGCTGGGGTGTGCCGTCGCAGCGCACGGTCTGGATGCTCGCGACGGTCGCGCTGCTGCGTCTCACCGGTCGGCGCTGGCCATGGCCGAACGTGTGGCTGCTGACCGCCGCCGTGGTGGTCGCGCTCGATCCGTGGGCCCTGATGCAGGCTGGCTTCTGGCTGAGCTTCGTCGCGGTGGGCGTGCTCTTCGCGACGGACGCCGGAATGCCGGGCGAGCAGCAGGCCGGGGGCCGCTCGGCTGCTGCGCTTCTTCCGCGAGCAATGGACCATCACGCTGGCCATCACGCCGCTGAGCCTGCTGCTGTTCCAGCAGGTGTCGCTGATCGGGCTGGTGGCCAATGCGGTGGCGATTCCCTGGGTGACGCTCGTGATCACGCGCTGGCGATGCTCGGCGTGGCGGTGCCGCCCCTGTGGGACGCCGCTGCCTGGGCCGTGCATGCGCTCGCACTCCTGCTGCAATGGATGGCCGGCCTGCCGCATGCCACGCTGTCGATGGCGGCGCCTCCGCTGTGGATGGCCGCCTGCGGCGTGGGCGGCGGCGTGTTTGCTGGCGATGCGGCTGCCGTGGTCGCTGCGCAGCCTTGGCGTTCCTCTGCTCCTGCCGGTGCTGCTGTGGCAGGCGCCCCGGCCTGCGGTGGGCGAGTTCGAGCTGCTCGCCGCAGACATCGGCCAGGGCAACGCGGTGCTCGTGCGCACCGCCACACACAGCCTGCTCTACGACGCCGGCCCGCGCTACAGCCTCGAAAGCGACGCGGGCCACCGCGTGCTGGTGCCGCTGCTGCGGGCCTACGGCGAGCGGCTCGACACGCTGGTGGTGAGCCATCGCGATGCGACCACATCGGCGGCGCGCCCGCGGTGCTCGCGATGCAGCCGGAGGCCGAGCTGCTGAGCTCCATCGAGGCCACGCACCCGCTGCAGGCGATGCGTGCGTTGAGGCGCTGCGAGGCAGGGCAGTCGTGGAGCTGGGACGGCGTGCGCTTCGAGGTGCTGCATCCCTTCGAGAGCGATTACCGCAGCTTCGGCAAGCCCAATGCGGTTTCGTGCGTGCTGCGCGTCGACAACGGACGCGCGGCGGCACTGCTGGCCGGCGATATCGAGCGGCTGCAGGAAGCGGCGCTGGTCGTGCGCACGCCCCAGCTGCTGCATGCCGACGTGCTGCTGGCGCCGCATCACGGGAGCAAGACTTCTTCGGGGAGGCTTTCCTCGACCAGGTCAGGCCGCGCATCGTGCTCGTGCAGGCGGGGTACCGCAACCGCTTCGGCCATCCGGCCCGGGAGGTGGTCGCGCGCTACCTCGACCGGGGCGTGCGGCTGATCGAGAACACCCGCTGCGGCGCCGCGCATTGGAGCAGCCTGCATCCTGCCGATGTCGCCTGCGAACGGGAGCGGCGTGCCCGGTACTGGCAGCACCGCCTGCCCCCTTCGGAGCTCCCGGGCTCTTGAAACTGTGAATTAATTGTCAAAAGTAGCTTAAAGGTATTCATTTTCACGAATCCAAGCCGAAGAATCCTGCGTTTTACTGGGTAGCTACAAACTCGGTAACAAGGGGGCAACATGTACAGACGTCCACGCTCGCAGCGGGGCGTGACCGCGGGGCAGGTTTCATGACGACAGCGGTTCCGGCCATCACCAGCGCGAGCGCCGCGCCCGGCGTCGGGCGCCAGGCTCGACATGCACCGCGAAGGCCCGGTGCTCATCCTGACGCTCAGCAACCCGGAGGCGCGCAACGCCATCAATCCCTCGGTCTACCGTGCGGCGGCCAAGGCGATACGCGCCACCGCGGGCTTCCGCACGGTGCGCGCCATCGTGCTGCGCGGCGAGGGCGATCACTTCAGCGGAGGCGGCGACCTGCGGCGGCTGGCCCGCCAGCGAAAGCTGCCGGCCGCCGAGCAGCGCGGCCACATCGACGCGCTGCACGAATGGCTCATGGCGATCGAGGAGGCGCCGCAGCCCGTGATCGCCGCGGTCGAGGGGGCGGCGATGGGCGGCGGCTTCTCGCTGAGCCTGGCCTGCGACCTCATCGTGGCCGCCGAGGACGCGAAGTTCGCGATGTCGTACATCAACGTCGGCCTCTCGCCCGACGGCGGCGGCACCGATTCGCTGGCCCGCGCTCTGCCGCCGCAGGCCGCGCTGGAAATGCTGCTCGACGGCACGCCGTGCACTGCCAGGCGGTTGCATGAGCTGGGCGTGGTCAACAAGGTGGTGCCGCATGGGGAAGCCGGTGCCGCCGCGCTCGCCTGGGCGCAGCAGCTTGCGCGCGGGCCGTTCGAGGGCAGGCGCGCATCAAGCAGCTCGTGTATGCGGCGCGCGGACGCAGCCGGCGCGAGCAGCTGGAGGCCGAGCGGGAGTCCTTCCTGACGAGCCTCTACAGCGACGAGAGCGGGGAGCGCATCAAGGGATTCCTGTCGCCCCGCAAGAAGCAGGAAGCGAGCGAGGCAGGGAGCGAGGAGGGCTCCGCCGGCTGAGCGAGGAAAGATCATCCGGCCCGTCTCCGGCCTTGGCATCAGGGGTTTCTACTGGCCCTGAACTTGCTAAGCTACGAGCTCAAGGAGATTGGTCGTTCCATGCACAAATTTGACGAGATGTACGAGCAGCTTCCCTACGCTGGAGCTGCGATTCGACAGCATTACAAGCGCTACGACCAATGGCTCGCGAAGAAACCCCGGGTGAGGTGATGCGTTCGCGACGCGAAGAGGCGGAAATGATCTTCCGCCGGGTCGGCATCACCTTCGCGGTGTACGGCGCCAAGGACGAGGACGGCTCCGGCACCGAGCGGCTCATACCGTTCGACCTGCTGCCTCGCATCATTCCGCCCACGAGTGGACAGCATGGAAAAAGGGCTGGTGCAGCGCGTGACGGCGCTCAACCGCTTTCTTCACGATGTCTACCATGACCAGGAAATCATCAAGGCCGGCATCATCCCGGCCGAGCAGATCCTGAACAACGCGCAGTTCCGCCCCGAGATGATGGGCGTCAACGTGCCGCACAACGTCTACTCGAACATCTCGGGCATCGACATCGGGGGCGCCCGACGCCTCGGGCAACGGCGAGTACTACGTGCTCGAAGACAACCTGCGCGTGCCCAGCGGCGTGAGCTACATGCTCGAGAACCGCAAGATGATGATGCGGCTCTTCCCCGAGCTCTTCAACCAGAACCGCATCGCGCCGGTCGCGCACTCCCCCACCTGCTGCTCGAAACGCTTCGCGCCAGCGCGCCGCCGGCCACGGCCGAGCCCACGGTGGTGGTGCTCACGCCGGGCATGTACAACAGCGCCTACTTCGAGCACGCCTTCCTCGCGCAGCAGATGGGCGTGGAGCTGGTCGAGGGGCAGGACCTGTTCGTGAAGGACAACTTCGTCTACATGCGCACCACGCGCGGGCCGAAGCGCGTCGACGTCATCTACCGCCGCGTGGACGACGACTTCCTCGACCCCGAGGGTGTTCCGCCCGACTTCGACCCTGGGCTGCGCGGGCCTGATGCGCGCCTACCGCGAAGGCAACGTCGTCATCTGCAATGCGGTGGGCACCGGCGTGGCCGACGACAAGTCGATCTACCCCTACGTGCCGAAGATGGTGGAGTTCTACCTCGGCGAGAAGCCGATCTTGAAGAACGGCCCACCTACATGTGCCGCAACAAGGACGAGCTGCAGTACACGCTCGACAACATGAAGGACTGGTCGTCAAGGAAGTGCACGGCGCCGGCGGCTACGGCATGCTGATCGGCCCCGCCGCGACGCAGGCGGAGATCGAGGACTTCAAGAAGGCCGTGATCGCCAAGCCCGACGGCTACATCGCCCAGCCCACGCTGAGCCTGTCGACCTCGCCCACCTTCGTCGACGCCGGCATCGCGCCGCGCCACATCGACCTGCGGCCTTTCGTGCTCTCGGGCGCCGAGGTGCAGATGGTGCCGGGCGGGCTGACCCGCGTCGCGCTGAAGGAAGGCTCGCTCGTCGTCAACTCGTCACAGGGCGGCGGGACGAAGGACACCTGGATTCTCGAAGCCGACCGTGTGCCCAAGTCCAAGGCTCCCGCACAGTCGCAAAGCCAATCGCAGTAGGAGCACGAACGATGCTGTCCCGCACCGCAGACCACCTCTATTGGATGTCCCGCTACACCGAGCGCGCCGAGAACACGGCGCGCATGCTGGACGTCAACTACCAGACCTCGCTCCTGCCGCAGTCCGCCGAAGTCGCCAAGTACGGCTGGCAGGGCGTGCTCTCCATCAGCGAACTGCTGCCCTGGTACAACCAGAAGTACGACCAGATCGCGCCCAAGGAGGTGATGGAATTCATGGTCAAGGACGAGAGCAACGCTTCGTCCATCGTCTCCTGCCTCAAGGCGCTCGAGAGAACGCACGTGCCGTGCGCGGCGCGCTCACCACCGAAGCCTGGGAAACGCAGAACACCACCTGGCTCGAGGTCAATCGCATGCTGCGCTCGGGCGACTTCGAGCGCGACCCCGGCCAGTTCTTCGAGTGGGTCAAGTTCCGCTCGCACTGTCGCGCGGTGTCACGCTGGGCACCATGCTGCAGGACGAGGCCTTCTACTTCTCGCGCCTGGGCACCTTCCTCGAACGTGCGGACAACACAGCGCGCCTGGTCGACGTGAAGTTCCACGCGCTCAACAGCGAGTTCTTCGGCGCCGCCACCGAGGAAGATCAGGAGTACGACTTCTATCACTGGAGCGCGATCCTGCGCAGCGTCTCGGCCTTCGAGGTCTACCGCAAGGTTTACCGCGACGTGATCAAGCCAGAGCGCGTGGCCGAACTGCTCATTCTTCGCGCGGACATGCCCCGCTCGCTGCATGCGAGCCCGGTCGAGGTGGTCAACAACCTGGCGAAGGTTCAGAACGAGCAGAGCGCTGAAACGCAGCGCCGCGCCGGGAAGCTCCTGGCCGATCTGCAATATGCGCGCGTCGACGAAATTCTGGCGACGGGGCTGCATGCGTATCTCACGCAATTCCTTGATCGCGTGAATGAACTGGGTGTGCGGATCAGCCAGGATTTTCTGGTTCCGGCGCATTGATCTTCTAGCGAAATGAGGGAGCATCGCCCTTCTGGCAAAGGTGATGCCTTGCCTGTTTCGCATCAATTTTTGACAATTGTGACGTTGTGAAATATCAACAATATTTAATCCATAAGAATTAATCTTTCTGATAAGGCTCACCTAATTCGTTGAAAAGCATGTATTAATTCCTTGAACGCAAGCGCCGCTCTTTCATAATCGCGCCCCGTAGCTTCATTTCGTCACAGATTTGAATGTGACGTGACAACTATCAGGGAGCGTCAGAACAATGAATCGGCACTTGCACCGCGTGGTCTTCAACGCGGCCAGAGGGATGCGCATGGTGGTCCAGGAAACGGCCGCCAGCACTGGAAAGGGCGCCAGCAGGGCGACGACCGCCGCAGGTGCTGCCGCCGTCGCAGGTGTGCTAATCGCAGGAGCCGCACACGCCCAGATCGTCGGTGCCCCGAACGTCCCCGGCAACCTTCGCCCGAACGTACTGATGGCACCCAATGGCGTGCCGCTGGTCACATCCAGACGCCTTCCGCTGCAGGCGTCTCGCGCAACGTCTACAACCAGTTCAGCGTCGGTTCGAACGGCGCCATCCTGAACAACAGCCGGGTGAAACGTGCAGACCCAACTGGGTGGGTTCGTTCAGGGCAACCCCAATCTGGCCACGGGCACGGCGCGCATCATTCTCAACGAGGTCAACGGCGGAACGCCCAGCCAGCTTCGCGGCTACATCGAAGTGGGCGGCCAGCGCGCGGAGGTGATCATCGCGAACCCGGCGGGCATCAGCGTCGATGGCGGCGGCTTCATCAATGCCAGCCGCGCCACGCTTACCACCGGCACGCCGCAGTTCAACGCCGTCGGCGGTCTCGACAGTTTCCTGGTTCGTGGCGGGACCATCACCATCGACGGCGCGGGCCTCGATGCAAGCAAGACCGACTACGCGGCCATTCTTGCGCGTGCTGTGCAGGCCAACGCGAGCATTCTGGGCCAGCGAACTCAAGGTGGTGACTGGCGCGAACCAGATCAGCGCGGACCATAGCCAGATCACGCCCACGACAGGTACTGGCGCAGCGCCGACCTTTGCGCTCGACGTCGCGGCCTTGGGCGGCATGTACGCCAACAAGATCGTCCTGATCGGAAGCGAAGCCGGCCTGGGCGTGCGCAATGCGGGCAGCATCGGCGCTGGTGCCGGGGGGCTTGTCGTCACGGCAGCGGGCGCCTGGAGAACATCGGCACGCTGGGAAGGCCAACGCGTTGAACTGACCACACCCGGCGATATCTCCAACCATGGAGGCACGATCCGCCAGGGGAGTTCGGCTGGCCTGACGATCGCTTCGCCGGTTCTGAGCAATACCAATGGCGGGGTGATCGGTGCCGAGCCTGTGAGTGCCGATGCAAGCGGTGGGGGAACTGCAACTCCACCGGCCTCCACTCGAGCAGCGGTGGAGGCACGGCCACACCGTCGACAACGGACGCAAGCGGCACCAGCACCGGCGGTAGCTCCACACCGGCGACCTACACACCTCCCGCACCAGGCCTCATCGCTGCCGGTGGCACCATCTCGAACGACGGGGGCAAGATCTATGCGGGCGGTCCTATCACGCTCAATACGCCGCAGGTCAACAACTCGGGTGGCTCGCTCAATGTGGCGACGATGGCTGTCGCAGGACCGAGCTTCAGCAATGCGGGCGGTACGTTGAATGTCAGCCAGAGCTTCGGCGCGAACGTCGGCTCGTTCGACAAAACACTGGCGGCAAGCTCAATGCGCGCAGTTTGAGCATTACCACCACTGGCGATCTGCTCAACGTCGACGGTGCGCTCACGAGCGCGTCCGATACCAATCTGGCGGTTGGTGGCATTGCCGATAACACACGCGGTGCCATCTCGGCCACGGGTGCTCTGACCGCCAACGTTGCTGGCGCGATCCAGAACACCTCCGGCACGCTGGCCTCGAACCAGAACCTCAATGTCACCGGTCAGTCCCTGAACAATAGCCAAGGCAAACACCTCTTCAGCAGGCAGCAATCTTCAGCTCAACGTCGGCCAACAGTTGCTGAACACTAGCGGCCATATCTCCAGCGGCGGGACGCTTGCGATCCAGACCGGCAGCCTCGACGGCAGCGGCGGCAACCTGCAAAGCACCGGCGACATGACCATCACGGCCAGCCAGGCGCTGACCTCCACCGGCACCAACGTCGCGGGCGGCAACGCCACATTCAAAGGGGCCCTCCGCGACCTCTCCGGCAGCCAGACCGGTGCAACCAACATTGCGATCACAGCCGCTCAGGGCAACGTGACCACCAGCGGTGCCACTGTCGCGACGCCGGCACGCTCGCCATCACGGCCAATGCACAGCCCGGCCAGACGCTGGTCAACAACGCAGGCAAGCTCAATGCGGCCCAGTTTGCAGATCGACGCCTCGAACATCGCCAATACCAACGGCGGCCAGATCGTGCAGACCGGCACCGGCGCGACCGTCCTTGCCGTCAGCGGCAGCATCGACAACTCGAACAGCCAGATCGCAACCAACGCCAGAACCTCACCTTGCAGGCCGCGTCCCCTCCCCGAATTTGCCGGCAAGATCGACCATGCCGGCACCGGTACGTTGACCATCGCCGGTGGCAGCTTCAACCGGTGCGCGCGGCGCGATCACCGGGGAACGGCGCATTGGCCGTCAATTTTGTCCGGCGCGTTCAATCAGGAGGCGGCACCACCTACGCCAAACAGATTGACATCACGGCGGGTTCGTTGAGTAACCAAAGTGGCGGAGATCGTGCAGGACGGCACCGGCACCACCCACGCTCAATGTCGGCGGCGCTATTCCCAACAACGCGGGAACCATCGCCAGCAATGGCGCCATACCGCCGGTGCGGGCTCGATGGCCAACCAGGGGTGGCAAGCTGCAGGCAGCAGGCGCGTCAGACCTGAACCTCACCGTTGCCGGTCAACTCGACAACTCCGCAGCCGGACAGATTCTGGCGGGCGGCAATGCCACCGTCGCGGCCAGCAGCCTCAAGAACGACGCGGGTAAACCTGACCGCCGTCGGCAATCTCAATGCAACCATCTCGGGGCAGCCACGAACGCAGGTGGCACATGGCCGCCAACGGCAACACCACAGTCACCGCCGCCAGCCTGAACAACAGT
>JAKKPZ010000975.1:0-11388 GCA_022814885.1 Ditylenchus destructor | reverse complement strand
GTCCTGCCGCTGCCGACAGCGATCGCGAGGTTGCTGGTGATCCCGCCGCTGCTGCTGCCGAAACTATTGGTGCCGCTGACCGTGATGCTGCCGCCGCTCGATGCGATCAGGGTGCCGGTGCCAGTGATCCCGCGCGCCAAATCGAAGCTGTTGCTGCGCAAATCGAGCGTTCCGCCGGCCAGATCGACGCCGCCCGAACCGAGCGCGGCAGCGCTTCCCATCGACAGCGTGCCGGCCTCGACGCGCGTTCCGCCCGTATAGCTGTTGGTGCCGCTTAGCGTGAGGATGCCCGTGCCGCTCTTGATGAGCATGCCGCCGCCTGAAATGGCGTTGCCGAGCGACAGGTCGCTGTCTTGAAGGAAGTTGAGCCTGCCGTCGACGATGCGGATGTCGCCGCTGAGGCTCCAGCCGCTGCCAAGGCTGAGCCGGGAATGCCTCCAAGGCTCAGCGCCAGCGCACGGGTCACGCCGTCGCCGTTCAGCCCGCCGCTCACCGCGGCATTTATCGTGAGCGTCGCGTCGCGCCCCACCACGCCAATGCCGCCGGCGCCATTGTTGCCCCGGTTTGCAGCAGCCGCCGGCCAAGAAGGTTCCGCCAAAGCCGGCATTGCCGCCACTGACCGGCGCGTTTAGCTCAGCCGAAGCGGCCGTGGCGAAAACCAGACCGTGCCCGCCGTCGCCACCACCACCGCCCCAGAAATAGCCATTGCCACCCAGCCCGCCATCCCCGCCGGCTATCGCGACGCTGAAACTGAAGGTGCCGGCGACATTGGCGTCGATCACCACCCCATAGCCGCCCGCGCCGCCGCCGCCGCCATCGCCGTCGTTTGAGGTTCCGCCGTTGCCTCCATTGCCACCGCTGATCGCGCCGCCGAGAAACGCCATGGAGTTCAGCACTGCGCCATGGGCTCCGCCGCCGCCGCCGGTTGCCCGACTGCCCGTTCCGCCACCGGTGCCGTTCGCGCCATGCGCCCCCGGGGTCGCGCCGCCGGCGCCGCCCGTGATGCCGGTCGAGGTGTTTGCCGCCCTGGCCGCCGACCCGACCCGCGCCTCCCCCGGCGCCGCCTTCATAGCTTTCAGTGGCGTTACCCCGGCGCCACCCGTGCCGGTGGTGCTTGCTCGCGCCGCCCGGCCGGTCCCGGCATTACGTTGCCAAGACCGCCATCGCCACCGCGTGTGTCCTGCGCCGCGGCAGAGGTGGCAAGCAAGACCGTTGCGGCCAGGCCGCTGGCCAGTGCGGTTCGGGTCCGATAATAGTTGTTCCGTCGCGCCTTGCGCTGGCCGTCCTCAGTATCACGAACGAAGCGGTATTCCGGCCCATGTCAACCTCCCCCTTCAGGGAGCGACACACGCACACCGAGAATAAGTCAATATACGATATGCGGGCGAAGCTATTTCAAATGCTTCGTGAATCTGCCGGACGCGTTCGAATAGACTAGAAACGCTT
Organism: Ditylenchus destructor; assembly: GCA_022814885.1. Lineage (NCBI taxonomy): Eukaryota > Metazoa > Nematoda > Chromadorea > Rhabditida > Anguinidae > Ditylenchus > Ditylenchus destructor. The sequence goes on along the minus strand of JAKKPZ010000975.1, from coordinate 9,942 downwards.
CGTATCTAAACCAGGATATGCCTGCGCTCGCGATCAGAACATGAATACCTGTCGTCGAGGAGTTCCTGCCTGATGACAGCTTCCGTCACCCGGCGCCCGAAGCGACCTGACCGCTAACGGCCCACAAGCAGACGTGTGCCGACCCTGAAAGGGTCAGTCCGGCGGCGGCATCGCGTACGTCAACTGCTGTTTGAGATGCGATGCCTAGTAGACAGCCGCGCACCCGCCGAGAAATGCCGGCCGACCACGTCGTAAAAGGGGGAATAGAGCGACCCGTTCGGCGCCTGCCGGTCGAGAAGATTGGTCACGTTGCCATAGATCTCCATCTTCCTTCGCGGGCCGGCCGCAACCCGTACGCGCGCAGAGATATCGAGATAGGCATAAGCGGGGATATGGTTGTTGAGCAGCTTGATCGTGGAATTATAGTTGCCGGGAGAAATGTAGCGCGCGCGTAGTTGCGCACCGAAACCCTCACCGTCGTAGCCGATGCTGGCATTCACCCGCCATTTGGGCACGCCGAGGCTGAACGAGTTGCCCTGGGAGCGGACATATTCGATCGTCGTGACGCCATCGTTTGTCTTGAGGCTGTTGACCCAGTTGGCCGGCAGCCGGAAGGTCAGCCCGCGGGGCAAGCCGGCGAGGCGGCTGAACGGCAGCGTCTGAGAGAGTTCGGCGTCGATGCCGTCGGTCCTGTACTCGGACAGGTTGAGGTAGGAGGTGAGCGTGCGGGTGATGTTGCCCCCGGCATCCCGCTCGACATTCGCACACAGCGCCTGATTGCCGTTGAAACAACGGATGACCAGGTCCTGGGCCGAGACGGTGGTGATCACGTCATCGATGCGGACCCGGTAATAGTCGGCCCAGAGGCGCAGACCCGAAATGCCCGGTGGGGCATAGAGAAATCCCGCGGTGAAGGTCGTCGCGGTTTCGGGCCGCAGATAGGGGTTGCCGCCTGTGTGGTTGAGGACATAGACGCTGACATTCTTCAGCGGGTCTGTGAGCGTGTTGTAGCCCACGGTGAGCTGGTAAAGAGTTCCGCAAGATTGGCCGACCGATATCGCGCGAGCGGGTGAGCCGGCCGCGAAAGCCCGGGAAGAACTCGTTCGTGGCGCCCAGCTTCCAGGACCAGATCGATCCCGTGGTGTCGTAGTCGGACAGGCGCACCGCCGCGTTCAGCTCCAGCTTGCGCAGCAGCGGCCGATCGCGCGCCAGCGGGACGAGAACCTCGCCGAACAGCTCGTTGACGGTGAAGCCGCCGGTGACGGGCGCGAAGTTGAACGACCGGAATGCGCGGGCCAGATCGAGATCGCTTACCGTCTGCCGGATCGCCTCGCGCCGCGCCTCGATCCCGGCAGCGATGGAGACAGGCCCGGCGGCGAGCATCACCGGCTCGCCGCGCAGGCTGATACCGCCGACATCCAGCTTGGTCGTGGCGCGCTGGCGCGGCGTCCCCGGTGACATAGGCGAGGGCTTCGGCCGATGTGCGCCTTCGCCGAACAGATTGATCGGCGTGCACATGCTCGATGGGTCGGTCAGCTTGACGCGGCAGACCGGCTGGCCCGTCACCGGATCCCGCACCGCATCCACGGCCTGGTTGAAGTTGGCGGCGATCACGAAGCCCGGCGTGTCGATATCGTTGCGATACTCGCCATGGCTGTAATAGCCGCTCAGGCGCCAGCTCGTCCCCAGCGCCGCGTCGAGCGCGATCGTTCCCTGCGTCGTCACCCGTTCGAAATCGATGCGCGGGAAGGGGAAGTCGGATTGAACCGGCCCATCGTGAAGCCGGCTCTCCCGCAGCCAGTAACCGCGCGCTGATCTCCGGCGAGAGGAAGGCATTGTCCCGCGCGATGGAGATGTTGCCGCGATTGTGGTCGCCGAACCAGATATAGTCGTTCCACATGCGCGAGTGGCGCAATTCCGCCCTGACCTTGACGGAGGCGTCCGGCCTGAAGGTGACGCGGCCCAGCGCACTATAGCGCCGTTGCGGCGTGACGAGCGCGCTGAGATCGTCATTCGACGGTCCCTCGCCGCCGATCATGTCGGTACCCACCACCGTGCCGTAGCGGAAGTCGCGGAGCGATCCGTCGGGATCGAAGACCTGGCCCGCCAGGATGCCGCTCAGGATCAGGCCCCCGCGCGCGGCGTTGGCAAAGCCGACATCGGGCGTAAGCAGGAAGTTGCCGTTCCCGGCAGCCACGCTCGACCAGCGCCCGACGCTTGGACGCGACACCTTCGGAATGACCCCCTCATTGTCGAGATATTCGACGCCCAGGATCACCTTTCCGCGGCCGTCCGCGAATGCCGTGCCGAACGCGCCCTCGAACCGGCGCTCGGCCGCGTCGCCTCGGGACGAGATTCCTGCCTGTGCTCCGAGCCGGATTCCGCGCAGATCGCCGTCGAGGACGACGTTCACCACGCCGGCAACCGCGCCCGACCCCCAGGCTGCCGACGCGCCGCCGGTCACGATATCCACCGACTTGATCAGTACCATGGGGATGGTGTTGAGATCGTTGTCGCTCGAGAAGCGGCGACCGTCGAGCAGCACGAGCGTGCGGTTGATCCCCAGGCCGCGAAGGTCGACCGGCGCCATGCCCGCGCTGGTGTTCGTCCCACTGGTCTGTGGCGAGATCGTGCCCCGGAATTGCGGCAGGTCGTTGAGCGCCGCGGCGACGTTGGCCCGCCCACCCGTTTCGAGATCCGGGCGCGTCACATGGGATGTCGGGGTCGGCGCTTCGAAGCCAAGCAGGTCGATGCGCGAGCCGGTAACGACAACATCCTGTACCTCCTCCGGCCGTTCCCGGGGAGGGGAGGGCGCGCAGGAGGCGGCTTGGCGGCGACCGGCGCGCGGCGTACGCTTCGTTCAGCCGCGCGCGCGGTGACGACATAGGAACCGCCGGCGGTGACGGTGAAAGCGAGCTCCGACCCGCTGAGCAGGCGGCGCAAGGCCTCGGCCGCGGTGTAGGTGCCGTTGAGTGCCGGCGCGACGCGTCCCCTGGCGGCGCTCGGCAGGAAGACGATGTTCGTGCGCGTGATCGTCGCCACGGCTTCGAGTGACAGCGAAAGATCCTGACGCGGCAGCGCGAACCGGAACCGGGCGGCGGATTGCGCTTCGGCGGCAGGCGCGGCGACGCACATGAGCGCGCACATCGCTGCCAGCTTGCCACCCTGAATCACGTCCCGCCTCTACGCCACTCCACCGGATCGTTCCGGCCGACGGAACGACGATAGGGGAAGACGCGCAGTCGGTGGCACGAAGATGTGATCAAGGCGTCAAAAGCACTGCTTCGCCCTCGCGCCGCAACCGCAGGCCGTGAAGCTCGGCCACCGCGGCCGCGAACTCTGCCGGATTGTCGGTCGCGAAGACCCCGGAAATGGGAAGCGCGGCCAGGCGCGCGTCGTTCACGATCACGCGCTGCCTGCCGTACCGGTTCACCTCCGCGACGGCGTCGGACAAGGGGGTGTCGCGGAAGCGCAGCTCGCCGCGTCGCCAGGCGGTGATCGCGTCGAGCTCCGGCCTGTCGAGCACGGGCACCGCGTCCGGCGCCGCGGATACGCGCTCGCCCGGGGCGAGTATGGCCAGCACGCGAGACCGTTCGCCCGCGCGTGTAACTTCGACCTTGCCGTTGAGCAGCGTGACGCGGACCCGATCCCCGTCCCGCCGCACGACGAAACTGGTGCCGAGCGCCTTGATCCGCTCCTCGCCGGCCCTGACGACGAAGGGGCGCGCGGCATCATGCGTCACGTCGAATATCGCCTCGCCGCGTTTCGAGCGAGACTTCACGTTCGTCGCTGTCGAACTTTACCGTGACGTGACTGTCGGTGTTGAGGAATATCCGGCTGCCATCGTCCAGTGCAGCGGTACGCTGCTCCCCGATACGGGTGTCGAAGATCAGCGGCCGATTGAGCAGGACGGTCATCGCCCCGGCGCGACAAGGACGGCCAATGAAGCGGCGATTGCCAGCGGTACGAACCGGTGCAAGGCTGGACGCTGCGGCGCCTCGTTGAGCTCGGCCGCGCCAGGCAGAGTTCCCATAGTTCGGTGGCGCGCTCAAACGCTTCCTGATGCGCCGAATCGGCCTTGAGCCAATCTGCAAGGCTCCCCGGGCTTCTTCGCTCCGCGGGCCATGCAGCCGGCGAGCCACGCCGACGCTTCCGCGTTCAGGCGCGTTCGCTCCTCCTTGGACCGTATCACCATTGCTCCATCCAGTTCATCATCTCCAGGGTCGCTCGGGCGACCTGTTTTTCTACGGCGGGGATCGACATCCCTTCTTCTTTGGCAATCGTCGCGTAATTGGCGCCGTCCAGACGCCGGCGAAGCAGGATGCGTCGCGTGCGCTCGGGCAGCCGTTCGAGGCCGGCCGCCGCATGGTTCAGGCGCGCCTGGGACTGCAGCACCTGTTCGGGGTCGGGCGCCGCATCGGCGATGCGAAATACATTCCCCGCGGAGAAGGGTGCCCGGCGCTCGCGGCGCTCCTCGTCGATCATGAGGTTGACGGCAGTCCTGACCAGCAGCGCTTCCTGCGAGCGTACCGCATGGCGCTGCTCGTAGCGTTCCACCTTCAGAAAGGCTTCTTGCACCAGGTCTTCGGCATCCTGTTCGGCCACACCGCGCCGCCGCAAGACGGATCGGACGTGCCGTAACATGTCATTCAGCTGCCTCATCGCGCTCCCAGATGTCCCCCTACATGATTCCGCCACCGGAATTCGAGGCGATTCTGTGCCGCGACCGGTTCAGCGCCATCGGGTCTTCAAGGGCCGACATTGCGCGCGATCGCCTCCCATTCGGATCGGGTCAGCGGGAGGGTCGCCATCTCCGAATAATAAGCGCGCAGGTCGCGCGCGAACGGCCAGTCCGAAGCGGGCAGGAAATGGTCGAACCCGATCCTGCGCATGAGCTTCACGAACGCTATCCTGTCCTGCCCGGACGCCGCGCCGGGTTTGATCGCGGCAAGGTCGAAATGGAGGTTGGCGCACCGCGTCCGGCGCTGCTCGCATGCATCGGCGAAGACGCCGAGCGCATCGAGCGTGGCGGAAATCGATGCCGCCCCAGCCGGCGGCATGCGCGATCTGTACCGTCGTGCCGCGCGCGGCCGGCAGCACGTCGTTCAGGAAGATGCGTGCCTCCTCCGCGCCATAGCCGTCCGCCCGGTGGCGCATGTGGATCATGATACGCAGACGCGCAGACGCCGCGGCACGCGCGGTCGCTGCCAGCATCTTCACCTGATCCGGCTGGTGATAGTCGAACCGGGAATTTGCGAGGTGGATCTTGACGCCGGCAACATTGCGATCGCCGCGCCAGCGGTTGATCTCCGGCACCGCCGTCGCCGTCAGCGGATTGACGCCGATATAGGCCTGGAACCGTTCGGGATGATCGCGTGCCAGGGCAAACGGTGAAGTCGTTCGCCTGACGCACGATCTCGCATGATCCGGAGCCGGGGGCTCCATCATCGGGCTTTCCGCCAGATAGGCGGTCGACATCAGCCGCGCGCGGCGGATGCCGGCCTTGTCCATCGCCTGCAGCAAGTCGTCCACGCTCAGCGGGTTCAGGAACTCGGGATCGCATTTGCTGGTCCTGCCCGGGCTTGCGCAATAGCCGGGCAGGAAGGCGAGGATCGCGGGCGAATGGACGTGGACGTGGTGATCCACGGCCACCGCCGGCGGCTCCCGTTCCGCCGCGCGCGAGGGCGCGACGAACAGGAGCAAAGCTGCGGCGACCGTGAGCACCAGCACCAGGATCACCGCGGCACGTTGCCGAGCAGTGTCTGCTGCCAGAACACTACGCTCGACCAGAAATAATAGTCCTCATTCTCCTTCTTGCGGAAGACATGGCCGTCATTCTGCGCAAGCAGGTGCCAGACCGTGCCGCCCTTGCCGCGGACTGCCTTGATGATCTGGTCGGCCTCGCTTGCCGGCACGCGGGGATCGTTGCCGCCGGTCGCGATCAGCAGCGGCAGGTCGATCTTGTCGACGCTGGTCAGCGGCGAGATCTCGATCAGCTTGGCGCGCTGCCTTGGATCGCGCTCGTCGCCATATTCGACGCGGCGCAGGTCGCGTCGATAGGATTGGGTGTTCTCGAGGAACGTGACGAAGTTGGAGATCGCGACGTAACAGTTCGCGCCCTTTAACCGCGCCGAATAATGGGTGGCGGTGGCGTAGCACATATAGCCGCCATAGGAGACGCCGGTCACCGCGAAGCGGGCGGAATCGAGCGTCGTATCGCCGGCCAGCGCATCGAGAAACGCGCCGATGTCCTTGACCGAATCCTCGCGCTTGAACGGCCCGTTGTCGAGATTGACGAAGCGCTTGCCGAAGCCGCTCGACCCGCGGACATTGGGGAAGAACAGCGCGATGCCGAGCTCGTTGAGATAATAGTTGTCGGCTCCGAGGAAATCGGGGCGGGTCTGTCCCTCCGGACCGCCATGGATGTTGATGACCAGCGGGCGCTTGCCCGGAAGCGCGCCGGATCGGGGCGATACAGGAAGCCGGTGACCGTCTCGCCGTCGAAGCTCTTCACCTCGACAAGCTGCGGCTCGACATTCTTCGCCGGATCGAGCCCGCCGGTTTCGCTTGCGGTCCAGCGGGTCACCGCCAACGTCTTCGGATCGACGGCGAAGGCGTCGCCCGCAACGCGCGCCGAAGACATGCTGAGCCCGATCGTTCCCCAGGGCGCGATCTCTATCGCCGATCCGATCGAATAGGGGATCACGCCCGCCGGAAGCCCGGTGACCTGGCGGGTCATGCCGGTCGTGGCGTCGAGCACGTGCAGGCGGCTGACCCCGGCCTCATTGGTCGCATAGGCCAGGAAGCTGCCGTCCGGGGCGAGCGCATAGTCGGTCACGTCCCATTTGGGATTGCGCGAGACCGCGGTGAACTTGCCGGTGCGCCGATCGAGCCTGCCCAGGCGGACGAAATCGGAATCGACGTCCGACAGCACCCAGATGCCGCCGTCGGGCGCATAGCGCGGGGCGATATGCGACACCTCGCGCTTGAGGTCGTTGAGCGCACGCATCTTGCCGGTCTTGAGATCGAGCTCATAGACGTCGGGCGCGGTTGATCGACATGCGGTTGACCACCAGCGCGGTCGCACCGTCGGCGGAGAAATCGGCGATGTTCCAGCCGCCGCCCTTGACCGTCGCGACGAGGCGGTCGGACTTGGGGTCGCGCGGATCGATCACATAGAGGTCGGCATCGGCGCCGTTACGCCGCGTCGAGGAATAGCCGAGCAGCTTGCCGTCGGGGCTCCAGCCGCCGAACCAGTTGCGGCTCTTGCCGTCGGTGAGCAACTGCAGCCGCCCTTCGGCCAGCGTGTAGAGCTGGTAGAATTCGCCGCCGCCGACATCCTTCTGCACCACGGTGACCTCGCCGGCTCCGGGCGAGACCGAGGCCATCAGGATCGGCTCGTCCTCGAAGCTCAATTGCGTGCGATCGGCGTTCGGCGCGCGCACCTTGTGCACCTGATCGGTGTTGGCGAACCGCGTCTTGACCAGCATCGAGCGGTCAGCGGGGTTCCAGCCGAGGAAATTCGCCTTGCGTGCCTGGAGATAGGGCTGGGTATCGCGGCAAGCTGTTCGGGAATGGCCGGGATGCCGTCGGCGACGATCGCGGCGGGTTTCGCGACCTGGGCAAGCGCGGTGGCAGGAAGCAGCGCGAGCGCCGCGGCGAAGGCAGGGCGAAGGAACATCAGGCTCTCTCCAATGGGAAAACCCGCCCGGCGGGTACCGGGCGGGCTTGCCGTTACAGCGATCAGAAGCGGACGCGGGCACCAAGGGTGAAATAGCGGCCCAGAACGTCGTAATAGGGCGAGTAGAGCGACCCCGGGGGCGGCGCCTTGTTGAACAGGTTGGAGACGTTGGCGTACAGCTCCATCTGTCGTCCGTCGGACACCGGAACCTTCATCTGCGCCTGCAGGTCGAAATAGGTATAGGCGCCGATGTGGTTGTTGGTGAGCGGCACCTGGTTGTTGTACTCGCCCGGCGAAATATAGCGTCCGCGCACCAGGCCGGAGAAGGTCTGGTCCTCATAGCCGATCGAGCCGTTGACGCGCCATGCCGGCACGCCGAGGCCGAACGAATAGCCCTGCGAGCGGACATATTCGAGCTTCACCACGCCATCGTCGGTGGTGAGGCTGTCGACCCAGGTGCCGAGCACCCGGAACTTCAACCGGCCGTCCGCGGAATCGAACAGGCGGTTCAGCGGCAGGATGTACGAGACCTCGGCGTCGATGCCCTTGGTCTTGTAGTTGGCCAGGTTCACGAAGGTCGAGACGGTGCGTGAGATGTTCCCGTTGCCGTCGCGCTCGACGCGGGCACACAGCGCGGTGTTACCGTTGTAGCAGCGCGTCACCAGGTCCTGGCGGCGATCGTGGTGATGACGTCATCGACATCGATGTCGAAATAGTCGACCGACATGTTGAGACCTGCCACCGCAGGCGGCGAATAGGTGAAACCGAAGGTCCAGGTATCGGCCTTTTCCGGCTCGAGGCTGGGATTGCCGCCGCCGTTGCTCAGCACATAGACATTCTGCTTGGTGACCGGGTCGTAGATCGTGTTGTAGCCGGTCGTCGTCTGCGTATAGAGCTCGCTCAGATTGGCCGAGCGGATATCGCGCGAGCGGGTCGCCCGGCCGCGGAAGCCGGGGAAGAACTCGTTGGTGATCCCGAGCTTCCACGACCAGATTGACCCCGTCGTGCTGTAGTCGCTGACGCGCACCGCGCCGTTGAACTCCAGCTTGCGCAGCAGCGGGGTGTTGTGGATCAGCGGCACCAGTACCTCGCCGAACGCTTCCTTGACGTCGAAGCTGCCCGACATCGCGGAGAAGCTGAAGGTACGGAACGCCTTTGCCGCGTCCAGCGCGCCGATGGTCTGCGTGATGCTTTTCCTTGCGCGCCTCGATACCGATCGCAAACGAAACGTCACCCGCGGGAAGCGCGAACGGCTCGCCGCGCAGGCTGACGCCGCCGACGTCCAGCTTAGTCGTTCCGCGCTGGCTCGGCGTGCCGGTGACATAGTCGATCGCCGCCTGCGACGGGGCGCCGAGGCCGAACAGGTTGATCGGCACGCAATTGGTCGACGGGGTTGGTCAGCGCGATCCGGCAGATCGGTGTTCCTCCCGGACCCTTCACCGAATCCACCGCGTTGGCGAATTCGCGGGCCAGCAGGAAGCCGGGGGTATCGATGTTGTTCTGATACTCGCCATGGCTGTAATAGGCGCTCCAGCGCAGATTCGACCGATCTTGCCGTCGAACGCCAGCGTGCCCTGCGTCACCTTCCGCTCGAAGTCGATCTCCGGATAGGAGAGGTCGCTGTTGAAGCGGCCCATGTAGAAGCTGGTCTGACCGGCGTTCGCCAGTGCAGTGCGGACCTGATCCGACAGGAACGCATTGTCGGACTGGATCAGGATCCCGGACGGCGTCGTGCTGGTCGGCGTGTTGCCCTGCACATGGTCGCCGAACCAGATATAATTGTTGTACATGCGCGAATGGCGCAGCTCGGCGGTGACCTTGATCGCCGGGGTGATCTCGTAGGTCAGGCGGGCGAGCGCGCTGTAACGCGCTGCGGCGTCATCAGCGGGCTCAGATCGTCGTTCGACGGGCCTTCGCCCCCGGTCATGAAACCCCCGACCACCCGGCCATAGTCGAAATCGCGCAGCGAGCCGTCTGGGTTGAACGCCTTGCCCTTGAGTACGCCCGAGGTGATCAGGCCGCCATAAGCGGAGGTCGAGAAGCCGACGTCCGGCGTCATCGCGCCGCCGAATGAGGCCCAGCGGCCGATATTCCCGCGGGCGACCTTGGGCACGATGCCGTCGCTGTTGAAATACTCGCCGCCGACCACGAAGTGGCCGCGGCCTTCGGCGAAGCCGAACCCGGCTTTGCCCTCAAAGCGGTGCTGCGCGGCATCGCCAAAGGTCGAGAGACCGACCTCGGCACCGAGCTGGAGACCGCTG
>JAKKPZ010000974.1:0-11432 GCA_022814885.1 Ditylenchus destructor | reverse complement strand
TTACACATTAATATTCTGGTGAAATTTTCGGATGAACGATTTTTGTCTGAAAATAATAAAGGTTCAAATAAATATGAATCCGTGTCGAGTAGACATTTTCACATTAAATTTTTCATTTTGGATGGACCAACATGTTGAAAAATTTCTTGATTCTGTACAAAAAGCAGCTGAGTAGAAAATGCTTCGTCATTGGAAACGAAATACTTGCATTTTATATCGACCTGGCATGCGCCAAAAAAGTATGAAGCATAAAGCAAACATTTAAGTTTTCGCAAACTTTCAAGTTACCCCTTAATAGAAGTCCGTAGAAGCGTCTAGAACTTATAGGCTCATAGGAAAAATTCTGACCCCGGATTCGGACTCAGCAGGTCGATTTACTATAGGCAGACAAAATTTCAGACCGATCTGAGAGAATTTGGCGAGGACTTCCACCTCCATCCTGCCAAATAGGTTAGAGTGGAAGACGAAAATTTCAAAATGATTGAAAGATTCGACGAAAGGTTTGCTTAAACTAAGGCAAATTGTTATTTCAATTAAATTACAACAACCTCGTGATAGGCTAGCAAATAACCGATTGCAACAAGTCACAAACAGCAATGTTTATTTCAATGAAAGTATATATATATTTACGAAATAAGAATACAAATCAAAATGGAATGCTAAGAAAAACGAAGTAAATCATACAATTTTACATAAACCAAGCAAAAACAAGTGGCAAAAGTGGAAAAATTCTATGTTTGTTTGAATAATCGGTTTTTGACAATCAGGCTCTTTCTTTCTTCAGATGTTTTCAATTGTGTCTTTAACAATTCCACGTGAGTTCTCAATCCTTCTACCTAAAGTATTTATGAACTAGGGAACATCACGAACTGTCTGTTCTATAACAAACACCTGGAGCCAGTCTGAAATATGATTTTGAAGCATCATGAGTATCGCCAAATCTGGCGGTGCAATCAAGAAGCGGTCCAGAATAGTAATATTTTCGAGAATCCCAGGTGTGTACCAGGGCTGCTGTTACCAGAAATATAGAAAAATTCTCGGCAAAAAAGCGCCGCAGGCAAAAGTTTTTGAAAAAATTGGTTTTCTCTTTAAAAATTGACTAAAATTTATCAATGAAATAAATTTTAAGATTCAACTTTTTGAATATTTATTGAAAATTTTTGTCAGGCAATGGCGGAGGCCTGTAAAATTTATTAATAATTTTTTAAGCGAAAGTTTTGGCAAATAAAATTAATACTTCAAAAATTTTCACCAGCGGCGCTATTTTCACGTAATTTTTGCACATTGGTAGCAGCAATTCGGTAACGCATTTTTCACATTTTTCAATGAAAATTGACTCTATTCTTCCTAATTTTCAAATCCGTTTATTTAATTGAAGGCCAAATAGTAAAAAATAGCGCCGCAGGCGAAATTTTTTTGAAACATTCCGCTGTTTTCCAAAAATTGACATTAAAAATTTTGATCATTATTCGAAGATTTTCAAAAATTTCGCGCAATTCACCTTACAAGCATATTTTATTATTTTTTACCGTCAATGGTAAAATGTTAATTTAAGCTAATTTAAAAATTCTGCTTTTAATCTTCATGACCTAGCCCTGTATAACTTTATTTACTGAAATGTTGTAGTTCGTTATTTGAATAAAGTCGTTAAATAAAGACCAAAAAGTGGGAAAATGCTCAATTGTTACGAAATAATCTAAAAATGATAAAAATAGCGGAAATTTATGACGCATTTCAGAGAAAAGTGCCTCAAATTCAAAAATCACCGAGCAGCACAAACTCAAATAAATGCAAAATTGGTATACAATAGTGCTAAAAAGAGTCAACAATTGAAAAATTGCTCATATATTGCACTAAAATAGCCAAAAAGAAGCTAAAAGTTGTTCAAATATTTGAGTTTTTACAATGTTTATCCTAAACTTGCACATCCTTATAGTAAGTGTGTGATGTCCGTCCCTCCGTCCGTGTGCCGCACGTTTATACGAATTTGAATTCCCGCTTTTTGGCATTCTGTATTTTCGTGTCCGTTACGGTTTTCTCAGGAGGGGCATTCTATATAGTGCTTATTTCAGACTGAGTCTGAGTCTCAGACTGAGTTTTAGACAAATTTTAGATCGAATTTAGCTAAAATGTACCTTAATTTTCGTGTCCGTGACGGTTTTCTCAGGAGGGGCGTTCTATCCATGGCATACTGATAAAGGCATACTGATATAGAAAAGGCATACTGATATAGAAAAGGCATACTGATATAGAAAGGGCATACTGATATAGAAAGGGCATACTGATATAGACTCCCCGCGCGCTAGCGCGCTAGTTTATAATAAAAAGGAAACAAAAAGCACCCATTTAGGTAAACTTTTTGCAAATTAGCGCCAAAATTGGAAAAAAAATTTCAAATTTGGCGCCAAAAATTTAAAAAAGTTAATATCCGGTATCCGGTTAATCGGTATCCGGTGTTTTTGCACTATCCGGTATCCGGCTCGGCTTTTTCACACTATCCGGTATCCGGCCCGGCTTTTTGTCCGACCGGTTGCAGCCCTGGTGTGTACGGAGACACGTAAGCCTTGTGCACGTAAACCCTCCTGCACTGGCCGTAGAGTGCACACGGATTTGGCGATAACTCTTAGAAACGTATTATAACAAATTTCAGACCGAGCCAGGTGTTCACTTTAAAACTGACCATTCGTGAGGATACCTTGTAAGTAAAAAAGTTACAATTAGTTTGAACTAAATGTATTTATAAATTAAATTAGAATAATTTTGCTAAGCTATTAACTTTGTCTATACAATATTAAGTTTTATGAGACTTACCTCAATCGCTAACTTTTCTTTCTCAGACCTGCATTTCTCCATTTCTACCGTGGTGGTGGACAATTCGTTTTTGAAATGTTTGACAAATTTTAGACTTTGTTTTGCTTCTTCTTCAGATAACTGAAAACGCTTCTCACAGTCGGCAAGCTAAAAATAAAATATATATCTCTCTGATCACTGATTTCAAAAATAACAGATAATACAAACCTGGTTTTTGTAATTTGCCAAACTGTCTTTACATTCTTTTACTTGCTCTTCCAGCTTTTTACAACGCTTGCGATAGTCTTCTCTATGATCTGAAACTTCCGTCAGTTAGGCTTGCATTGCATAAAGTTTACCTTCGCTCTCGTATAACTGAAAACAAATCTATGCCAAAAATGATAAACTACCGTAAATCCTCTAATAAGTCCCCCGGGGGACTTATTGTTTCGTAAGGGTTTTCAAAAAAATTTTCAAATTTCAAAGTCGTTTTTCTCTGATATTTTCAATGACAAAGTTTTGCCATTAGGGTTTTTCTTACGTAACTCGACGAGATCTACACGAATATGCACTTAATTTTGGTCGGGCGAACCCGCAAGTACGTTTGGCATTCTGTTTGAGGGGGGACTTATTTGAGGGGAGGGACTTAATTGAGGGGAGGGACTTATTAGAGGATTTACGGTATTACAAAAATTATTTCTTTATTTAAGTAATTACAAGGAATTATTTGAAAATTATTTTAAAATTGACAGTAAATTCCAACAAAGTAGAACTAAGTTTAAAAGGCAATATCTATCCAACTTTATGTACTTCTTTCCCTTTGCAGATTTCCTTCTAATTTATTATTAACAAAAACTCACGTCATTTTTTAAACCGTTGATATAATTCCGCATCGACTTCCTCTCTCGTACTAGGTCATTGTAAGCATATTTTACCGACTAAAAGTACATGATTAAAATAGCATCACATCATTGCCAATTATTTATTTATTTTACGTGACATAAAAATTTATGTTTAATATTTTGAGTTAGCAAATATTCATATTCAATTATATAAATTTATTTCATATGCTAGTGGGCATGAATTCTGTTACAAATCAAATGTACTGTTTAGAACTTCTTGTAAGTTCTTTTTGTGTAAGCCAGTTGACCAAATACTTTTAGAAAAGAAATTATCATCATTTTAATTTATTGCATTTTACGTACACATTGAATTAAAGCTCGTTTGCGAATTTCATATATCTTTCACAAATAAATACATTTTTCCGTAGTAATTTTTAACCTTTGAAAGTGAAAGACAAAAGAGGAAAATAGTATATGATAAAGGTCTAGTTAACCAATTTTATCCCTTAACAATTCAAGGTTTAGTCATTGCGCAGTTGGTTGCTGAAAGTCTGGCTCTGTGGTAGGGCATCGCTCCTGTTTGAATCCCCTTTCAGTCCTCATTTTCGTTATGAAACTTCTATTATCAGCTAAACACAAAAATGCATACCTTTAAATTTCCTTCCAATATTTCAACTTCCTCATTTGCAGTCTTAGCTTCTTCTGTACGCCTCCATATTTCTTCGGTTAGCTAAAAAATAAACATGAAATATTTATCGTTAACATATTGTACAATACATAATTAATTCCTCACATTATGTCGTTGTTTCAATTGGAACAAGGGATTAAAGTGTTAAAAATTTTTAAGTAAAATTGCTCACCTCTTCACGTTCTTGATTTAGCTCAGCTGATTTATTATCCTTTTCGGATTTCAATTCTTTGATCTCTTCGCGAAGCTTTTTGTTCTCCTGAAAAAAAGCAATAATTGGTACAAAATGAATGAAAAACAAAATATTGCTAAATACATAGAAACAAGTGCAACGGCCATTGAATCATATATTGGCTTCTTAGTATGCCATTTCTGTTGGCCATTATTTCATGTAAAACATTATTGATTGGTAAAAAGTAATCTATTCATACAATCGTTTATGAACGATCCCAACATATTAAACTGGAAAATAAATCTTATACATTTACATTACTCGTATTAAAAACATGAAATCCTACCATGTGCTTATCTTCCAACTGTTTCTTCAGTGATGGAATAACATCGCATTTCGTCTGAAATCTTTTTATATAATTAACTGAAAATTTAGTAAAGCTTAAAATTAACCAACCTTGTACTTCTCTATGAATTTTATAAGATGATGGTTTAGTTTTTCTCCTGCGGCTTTTTTCAATTCCAACGATAAATTCGTCGCGTTTTTGAAGTCATTGCTGCTGATTAGTTCGAACCTGAAATCTGTGTTATATGTATTATCAAAAATAAAAATTGCATCAATTTGATTTAAGACTATTCTACCAAATGAAACACTTTAAATACTAAATTTAGAAATTTGTGTAATTATTTCAGACGCGAAGAAATATTTTATCCAAATTCTGCTGCACTTTAACACATTTATATTAACTCTGATATAGCTAATGTAACATTAAACATACGATAAAATTCGAATATTAAATTTTTTCTGATAATCATAACATCACCTGCAAATGCATTTATCCACATTCGAATTTTCCTGAATTGTGCAGCTCACATATTTGTCATTGTCCTTTCGCGCTTGTTGGATAAAACTGGTTATTTTTTGGGGCGCATCGGCTATGTTGAACGTTACGCGTTGCTGTTGTTTTATCTCGCTGAATTTGGACGACGTGAAGTAACCGCTGTAGAGGAAATCCACGTTGACTTCATCATAAACCTCTACTTCGAATTCCTAAAAATAATTATTTTATTTCTGTTTAGTCGCAATTTTTCAAATTATTATGACGTTCACATTTACCAACAAGTATACTAATATGATGGGTACATAAGGCGTCGTACTAGTCGTATAAATCTTGCCACATCTTTGAAGTGCACACAATATTCCATCCAATAGAATTGGCCTGCTTCATAGGACGGATGGCCAGATTCTAGGTCAAACCCCCGGTCAAACCCCCCTCCCCCACAAGTTTCAAAAATCAGTTTTTTGCCCGAAATTTCCTCGAGGGGAATTTTTTGGCGGGTAATTCAAATGCTGGCGTGAATCAGGGTTCACGAGGAATTTTTTAATATAGTAAAATTTTATTTTGAATTGTTTTTGGACCAAAAATTTGAATTTGCCGCAATTTTTCACCCTTGAGTGGTAATTTTTTAAAGAGAAATGGTGATTCCTGATAAAAAAAAAGTAACTTTTTCGACCAAAAAAATGCACTTATTTTTTAAACGGACCAAAAATTTGAACTTCCCGAAGAAAAATACCCCTAGGGGTGATGTGGCGGTCGCAGTATACGTTTTTGGATACGGGAGGGGTTTTGACCGGTTCCCGGATGGCCAGCAAGTGCGTTGAGAAATGAGTAAGCAAAACCGAATGTATCTTTCAATAAAATAGTGAGACCTAAGTATTTCCTCTAAAATAACCCCCTATTATAGAAACCTTTACAGAAAGAGAAATTGTGTGTAAATAAGAGAGACCCTATAATATACACTAGGGTTCGATCCCCCCCCCGTTTTCGGGGAAATACGGGGAACGGGGAAATTTACTTGTAGTCGACGGGGAAATGGCCTCTAAAATAAAAATTTTACAGAACCGATGCAAATTTTTTTGGATACATAAGTCCGCCATCCGAAAATGGATTATTTGCATTTGCCGAAAAAAAATATGCTTGACTTTAAAAAAAATTTGCATATCACTTCCCCGTTTGAAAAAAAAACGGGGAACGACGGGGAACAAAAAAAGTCGACGGGGAAATGACGGGGAAATGGCCTCGAAAACAAATTTTTCACATTACTCAAAAAATTCCGAAATAATAGACTGATTACATATATTCTTGGCACTTATTATCAAAAAACAGAATCTTTTTGACGAAACAAATTTTGATTAAAAAAATCCCATTTTCCGACGACGGGGAAATGGCGGGGATCCCCGTATTTCCCCGCTGTCGGAAAAATTGAATTTTTGATCAAAATTTGTTTGAGCAAAAAATTCTGTTTTTTGATAATAAGTGGCAAGAATATTTGGAAATAGTCTATTGTCTCGGATTTTTTGAGTAGTGTGAAAAATTTGTTTTTGAGACCATTTCCCCGTCATTTCCCCGTCGGCTTTTTTTGTTCCCCGTCGTTCCCCGTTTTGAACAAAACGGGGAAATGATATGCAAAATTTCTTAAAAGTCAAGCATTTTTTTTGGCAAATGCAAATAATCCATTTTCGGATGGCGAACTTATGTATCCAAAAAAATTTCCATCGGTACTGTAAAATTTTTATTTTAGAGACCATTTCCCCGTCGATTTTAGCGATTTTACTGTGTTTTGACCAAAAAACGTCAAATTGCGACGGGGAAATGGATTGTAAATCGGTGTCATAACTGTTGAAATTTTTTTCTGTTTCTTAATTATTACTCCCAAGACAACACCAAATTAATCTGAATAAAAAAATCATGACCCACTTTTAGAAAATTTTAGTTCAGAGGTCATTTCCCCGTTCGGGGATTTCCCCGTCGGCGGGGGGGATCGAACCCTAATATACACCCCTAGCATGGTATTGAAATAATATAACTCCGGGGTTATATTAGAGGAAATGCGGTAATTTGGCGATGTGGAATAATAAAATTACATCACCTTTAGAAGAAGTATTTCTTTGTGTCAAATAAATAACATAACAAACCTTTCTTTGAATATCGCTTGTGGTGACACAATTTATCCTCAGCATTACTTTCTTCTCGAGCATTGGTCCAATGTTACTAAAAAACTGATATTATACCCATTGTAAACATATATTATGACCGTTAAAACTTTTAAATATGTAGAATTACAGAAATAAATACTCGTATTGAAACTACATGTAGAGGCAAAAAACCGTGATCATAACTTGTTGAAAATAAAACAAGCATGTTACTCTTTTAATTTTCTTTCTATTACAATATAAAACGCATATATAACGGTAATTTGCCAAATAAACTACCTGCACGGAGTTATTCTATCTCCAGAAATATTTGTTAGGCGAACCGAAATTTCTTCGTCGAAAAATTGTTCCTTTGTCATGTTGATGAGTAATGCCTGGAATAGTAGTCATTATTAGCACAAGTGAACCCTATGAATCCAAATAATGAATCAATAATAAAATAAATAATTTAATAAAAAATAAATAAAATAAAAAATTTGTTGAAACAAATTTTCAAGAAATTTTCTTTGAATGTTTCAGGAATTAACTCAAAATGACATTTGGGGAACACCAATAAAGTTCAGGTACACCTGAACTTTATTCAGGTACACCCAAAACGTGGGGAGTGGTACATGAAAAGAGCAATTGTAAAAAAGTGGGAATGTCAAAATTTGTTGGAATGACTTGATTTTGGACACTTATTTATTTCCAACAACTTTTTCGGCAATTCCCAACATTCCTTTCCCTTGAAAATAAATAATACACTTTTTAGCGACTTATTAATTTTAGCAAGCTGATTTTATGAACGCGAGCGGAATGAATAAATTATCCGAAACGATAAGACAAATGCTCGACAGAGTTCACTAGATTGTTAGTTACAAAACCTTGCGAATTTGAATCTCCTTTAGATAATTTTAAGGCGCCTCGTTTTGCACAATGAATTGCATTTCTATTGCTCAACACAGTTCAGTAGATTGTTAGTTATTTCCTCTTAATGAAATAAACCTCATAATTGTCCTCCAACACATTGCTGAAGCAACACTCTAGAGGGCTGCTTCAGAAGGAAAACAAAGGCTATGATTTGTTTAGTGTTTATTTAAACCCATTTTTGGCCGCCCTGCGTGTGGCGTTTTATTTTGTTTTAATTTTGAGAAATTACTTCATCACTTTGTTTCATTTAAAGTTTAAAATCGGTTATTATTATTCTTAGTTCTCGGCTTTTGTACACAAAAATGACAAAACAGACGATATCCACAAAAGAAAAGGAACAATGCGACAACAAGTGGCGATGTGATAAATAAGAAACGGTAAATCATTCATTTGTGTTAGCAAAATTTAGGTACCTTAATCGATTCTGACCAATGAATTTAAAACGTTATCATTTTTTATAATTTGTTTCAATCCATTACATTTTCTTGCTTACTATCGATTTTTAGACTAAATTCAGAGCCATCGCGTGCAATGCTGGATGATCAGCAAATGTACAGAAAGATCAAGGAATTGAATCAGCTTGCCGTGACAGTCCCCTAATTTGGAAGCGTTAAAAGGAAAAGGAGGGCGCGAAATCGTTTTTAGGTAAACATTGTTTCAGTAAACTATTGAGATTATTACTCGTGCATTAATCGCTGTCTAAAATTCCTAGAGATTCCAGCAGCAGAGCTATTTTTGATAACAAAATTTATGCTGAGCCCTATGTTTGGTATGAGGCACTTTTGTCAGTATTTATCCTTGCACTTAACCCGTTTCGAATTGACGGGAAAATTATTATCCCCCCAGTAAGCTAGCCCGGATTCTCCGTACGTAACATGGCCGTTAGACCCCTTACACCGCTGATTTCTGGGCAAGTGATAGCTTAAAATGTTGGTATAGACGAGCTGAGTATGTTTTTAGCAAAATTTAGACAAAATGTAGACTAAATTTAGACAAAAATTTTTAGACAAAAAATTTGTATCCTGTTTTCGGAGATCATTCTTACCAGTACGTTTTCTCCGTGACTTATTTTGTCCAAAATTTTTCGAAGGTTATTTTTACCAGTGTGTTTTCTCCGTGACTTATTTTGTCCAAAATTTTTCGGAGGTCATTTTTACCAGTGTGTTTTCTCCGTGACTTATTTTGTCCAAAATTTTTCGGAGGTCATTCTTACCAGTGCGTTTTCTCCGTGACTTATTTTGTCCAAAATTTTTCGGAGGTCATTCTTACCAGTGCGTTTTCTCCGTGACTTATTTTGTCCAAAATTTTCGGAGGTCATTCTTACCAGTGCGTTTTCTCCGTGACTTATTTTGTCCAAAATTTTTCGGAGGTCATTCTTACCAGTGCGTTTTCTCCGTGACTTATTTTGTCCAAAATTTTTCGGAGGTCATTCTTACCAGTGCGTTTTCTCCGTGACTTATTTTGTCCAAAATTTTTCGGAGGTCATTCTTACCAGTGCGTTTTCTCCGTGACTTATTTTGTCCAAAATTTTTCGGAGGTCATTCTTACCAGTGCGTTTTCTCCGTGACTTATTTTGTCCAAAATTTTTCGGAGGTCATTCTTACCAGTGCGTTTTCTCCGTGACTTATTTTGTCCAAAATTTTTCGGAGGTCATTCTTACCAGTGCGTTTTCTCCGTGACTTATTTTGTCCAGAATTTTTCGGAGGTCATTCTTACCAGTGCGTTTTCTCCGTGACTTATTTTGTCCAGAATTTTTCGGAGGTCATTCTTACCAGTGCGTTTTCTCCGTGACTTATTTTGTCCAGAATTTTTCTCCGTGACTTATTTTGTCCAAAATTTTTCGGAGGTCATTCTTACCAGTGCGTTTTCTCCGTGACTTATTTTGTCCAAAATTTTTCGGAGGTCATTCTTACCAGTGCGTTTTCTCCGTGACTTATTTTGTCCAAAATTTTTCGGAGGTCATTCTTACCAGTGCGTTTTCTCCGTGACTTATTTTGTCCAAAATTTTTCGGAGGTCATTCTTACCAGTGCGTTTTCTCCGTGATTATTTTGTCCAAAATTTTTCGGAGGTCATTCTTACCAGTGCGTTTTCTCCGTGACTTATTTTGTCCAAAATTTTTCGGAGGTCATTCTTACCAGTGCGTTTTCTCCGTGACTTATTTTGTCCAAAATTTTTCGGAGGTCATTCTTACCAGTGCGTTTTCTCCGTGACTTATTTTGTCCAAAATTTTTCGGAGGTCATTCTTACCAGTGCGTTTTCTCCGTGACTTATTTTGTCCAAAATTTTTCGGAGGTCATTCTTACCAGTGCGTTTTCTCCGTGACTTATTTTGTCCAAAATTTTTCGGAGGTCATTCTTACCAGTGCGTTTTCTCCGTGACTTATTTTGTCCAAAATTTTTCGGAGGTCATTCTTACCAGTGCGTTTTCTCCGTGACTTATTTTGTCCAAAATTTTTCGGAGGTCATTCTTACCAGTGCATATTATTGTTATCTTATCTTACCCCATAAACATTGCGAGCCACCGCAGGTGGCGAGCCAGTCCTGTGGTCGGGCGCGGAGCGCCCGACCTTCCCCTTGGAATGTGAGGGAACTTAGAACATATACTCCCGAACAACCCTTACTCCCGAACAACAGCTGCTTGAGGGCCGAAGGCCCGAAATAGTCTCATGCTGCTCTATTCCCGAACAACCCTTACTCCCGAACAACCCAGTCTGATCGCTGATGGCGGTGGGCATACTGATACAGACGGGGCATACTGATGGCGGTGCGCGAAGCGATGACGAACCCAATCTCCCGCTGTGCACGCTAACCGCTTCCTAGCGAAGTGAGGGCCGCGAAGCGGCCCCACTTCGCTAGTAATTTGATTATCTTAATATTTTTAGAAGAAACATCAAAGATGGGCTATGCGTAACGTCCATGGGAAACCAAATATTTACTTCTCAGTCGAATTAATCGCGACACACACAAGTCTGTCGATTAACAACTATTGAAGGTAATTTCATGAAATGAGGTTATTAACTATCCCAATGTCATAATT
>JAKKPZ010000973.1:0-11543 GCA_022814885.1 Ditylenchus destructor | reverse complement strand
AAAAATTTTGGTAAAATAGTGAAAATTTTCAAAAATAGTCAAATTCCCAGCAATATATATATAAATTGAGGAATGTTGGATCAATTTTGATATAGCGGACAATTGAATTTAGTTCCATACAATTTTTTTCGCTGGTCTTGAAAGTAAAACTGTTCTAAAAAATTTTCCACTTTTTAAACACGTGGTCGTTATTTGGCGCGAACTTGAATTTTCTACTTTTTTAAACACAGACAATTTTAAAAGATGGTATAATTCGCGGCAAAAGATTAAAAAGTATAGAAATTCGAGTCAATTTTTATTGAAAAATTTGATATAGCGGATATGTAGTTCCATAGGAATTTTGATTTTAGTATAACGAGTTTAAAATGAGTACAGATTGTATCTGAGAAGCGTCTTATTTTTGTATCTGGCTTTGAAATATCCGAAGTCATTTGCCATTTTTCCGAAAATTGTAAACTTTTAGACAAGCTGCTCGATGACAATCGCACACTGTCTGACATAAAAATCAAGACTGGTTCCGTTCTCCTTTTGGTCGAAAGATTGGAAAGAAACTTGAGAACAAGCTCTTTGAATCTCTAAAGCGCGAATATAGATGGAATTATTTTCTGTATCTTGAACTTCAAAAAGTGGATTTCGCCTACGGTAAGAATTTATTGTTTCACAAATAATTTTTCCACTAAGAATGCTACAACTAATGGCTAAAAAAATAGCGTTATTTTATATTTTACACTGATAATTAATTCTAATCGTTAACGCAAAATGAGTATGAAATATGATGAGGAAACCTACAAATTAAAAAATCACTGTTGAAACTGAAAAATTGCCGTACTAAATTAAATTTTTATTTAGAAGAGAATCTGATGGAGCAAGTTTCCACTATTATTTCTCCGCCGATTTCGGCCAATATCAGTTTCTCCTATTATTTCTCCGCCGATTCAAAATGTTCTGCTAAACCGTGAAGAAATGCTTATCACTCGCCATGTCCCTAACTATGCCTGGGCACAGGCCCTTCCGCACAGCCATTTTCAGCGCTTTGAATATTTTTCAGGACAAGGTTATCGTCAAGGTTGGCTTTCGTCTTGCCCATCTTCAAGATTTTTGTGTGGATTATACTTTACTTCAGAAAATTTTTGCTAATTTGCAATTTATATAATCAAAAATATCATAGCTAAAAAACGGAACGTAAATCGAAAATCGAATTTTAAGCCCGCTGTGAATTTTTCAGTGACTAATGATGGCCTCGGCATTGGAACTGCGATTGTCGGAGGTGGGCTTGTCGTTGGTTGTGGTCTCCTTTTTTGTATTGGTATGTTAATTGAACCGAAACTCACTATTGAATTAGCGCATGTCACTGGAGAATTGGCGCCGGAGATTCTGAATGCCATTCCATTCCTTTAATTGACACATTTTCAAGCTTTGCATATATCAATTTTTCTTACACACATACTTCATTATCGAATATCAATTTTGTAATTCTCAAAATTTGCGTCTTTTCAATAAACTTTTTCTTTATTTTATGCTGTTTTGTATTGCACAAATCTAAAATCAACCAAAACAGACAGTTAAGTATTGGGTATTTTCATAAGTTCTGAGCCACCTCAAAGTCATGTTTTTTGGCGTGATACAGCTTTTCCGAGGGCAGTTTTCTTAGGAACCATATTAGAAATATGGGGGTAGGAAAGGGGAATTTTTATCCAAAGTATCATATTTCGGCCGAAAAATCCCGTTTTTGTCAAGAAATTGGCCTTTTTGTGTCATCGGGTGAACGTCCGCAAAAATGTTTTATAATATAAAATGTTATTGCATCATCAACTCGCGCACCTGAGCGATATGTGATGTGTCTGCACCTGATCGAAGTGTCTGACCTCTATAACAGAAAATCAGTAGCCTCACCATCACTGCAAAAATATCACAAATTTGTTGTCTTGTACGCTGGCGCACAAGAGAATAGAATTCAAGTTTTTCCGCAGTAGAAAGTCATTGGTAATACCGTATAGTATACGGTAAATACAGGTTATACGCCGTATACCCTGTATTTGGACCCCCTTCGAATCATTTACAGTTTTGTTTTGAAAGGATTTTTGTCTTTTCTTGCTGTTTGTCTGATGTATGGTATGCTGAGTAAAGTAAGTCATACTTTTAATATATCCAACAGTTATGTTTTGAATTTACATACAAAGTTGGAGTCGTACTAAAAAATAGTCCAAAATTTCCGTTTTTGTCATTTTAAGTGAGGATTTTAAGGAGGATCTATGATTTCTATCACAAAGTCAGGTTTATTAACTGTTAATGAAGCTTATCTGTAAATCATCAGCTGCCATGAGTATCATGCCCACTCCACCGCATAGCTATCTGAAAACTTTGATTTTACTCAGAAATTACTAAAGCAAAATCTTGAACTTACTCCATTCCGAACTATTTCCTAAAATGCTTGTTTAGTTAAATAGTTTACGAAACTTGTTCGAAACTTACCTGCGAAAAAAGCAAATATACCACTAGAGATGCCGGCGCGTCAAATGTGGCCGCCGGAAGAATAAAAAAGGTGAGATGAAATTGGAATCTAAATGAAAAGTATTCATAGCGCTAAGAAATATAAGTTGACAGTTAGTAAACCTTCTAAAGGTGAACGTTAGTATAGTTGAAAACTTAAGGCGAAACAAAACGTTGGATGCCATTAAAACTCACTTTTTCTTTACCAAATTCATACTATCTTCCTCAGTGTCCATTAAATTTTGTCTTTACCTCTGCCACTCTCTTCAATTTCAATGTAATTCTTCACTCGAACGTAATAGACGGCAGACCCTGCGTCGGTCCGTCACCTGTATCTGCGTTTGAAAAGGTTAGACAGAATATGGACTCCATCAAAATTTGTCTGTTTCTCTGACCAAATTCACCTTATATCTTCATTGCTTTTCAACTCACAGTGTGTCCATCACGCAAGCTCTCAGGTATGTCTGGGAGAAAGGTAATAGCACCCAAACTGCATGTATCTCTGACGCACTTTTTGCTCCTGCGGTCAAATTTACTAACGAGAATAAACTATAGCCCATAAAATAAAAAATTCACGGCACCGAGAGAGGAATTTTGAAAATTTTCAGGACGGGACTCATAGGCGGAAAATCCCGTTTTCCGGAATTCCAGCTCCCTACCCATTTTCGAAAAAATTATACGTTCCAAGTGCCCAAAAACGCACATAATTCGCAATGCACCCAGTGCTCCACGCCACAAGGACATACTTCTATGCGGACGCACAATCAAGCTCACTACCCAGCACACTATAAAAAACACATGCACACTACTATTCGAGCGGTTTATCGATCTTGCGCAGCAGTTTGTATGCCCATGTTCTTGATAGATGGGTCGAGTCTTCATATCGAGATGGAAGAAGACAAGTTGAGCTGCGAATCGATCAGCAGGGAAAATTCCGGGCAGGACCAAAGTGTGGTTTATGGTCAAAAAATAATAGATAGCAGAAAAATACATAAAAGCTCTAGAGTCAAAGTATGATGAGTAATATATGGAATATATTGCTCCGATGAATAACTATACAACCTTAACTGTTAAAAATTGGTTAATAATTCTATTGTAGTAGTTATTTTTACATAATAGCGGTATCATATTCTTATATCTCGATTCATTAATAATGGAGCAAAAAGTCCCATTTTTGGCCACTTGTTGGCCAAAAAGTGCCACTTTTTTAGATCTCCGCTCCAAAATTGTTGTACATTCCCTCTCAGCATGGGAGGAGGAGCATTTGTAGTGAGTACCGTATACCCTGTAATTGCAATTTATATTAAAAGATAATTGCATAAAATGCAAGTGTGACTACTCTAGAGGGAACTGCATACTGAAATTGAAATATATTAACATCATACAAAATTTCCAATTTCGAGCCCTCTAGAATGGTAAACAAGCTTGAACAAACATCCGAAACGCAGACATATGCCCTGTAAAAATTATTGTGTGAACTTTGAATTCAAAAAGCGGAAGTGCGAGCTTCAGTCGACCAAGCGTTCTCGCATCCGATGCTGGGGAAAAATTCAAACATGCGCGTTGGTTCTTGCGCTACCAATTTGCCCAGAGTATGATCACGTCCACATTTATTGGTACACTTGGTGCTGCAAAACGAAAATATTATGCGAAAAAAATATGCAAATTGAAAATATGGAAATTTATAAATTCAAACTTCCGCCTGAAAACTCGAGAATGGTAAACATGGAAGCACCAAATTGCCTCAGACGTCATGTCTGAGGTAGTAAACTATATTTGCTATGTTTGCAAGCTCCGCTAGTTTTTTTATGAAATTAGAAGAGATATGTCTGGGATATTTTATACTTAAGTCATTGCTTTCGGCTCAGGAATCAGCTTGAGTTGAATTTGAATTACTTCTTGAAATAAAGAATCCGGCAAATAATATTATGGCATCTTTCTGGCTGAAAACAGTTACGTTTTCCTGTGTTGTTTCTATGGCAATTGGTGAGTAGTTTATATTTGTACAAATATATTTTTTACCTGAGTCATAATTTTTAGCCAAATTTTTGTCCCGAAAATTGGCTTCAAGGTGCTCCAATTTTACCCAAATTCCGGGTATCGACCTTCCCTGTGCGAAATATTCAAAAACAATGTTCAAAAAGTGGCCTTTTTGTGCACTTTTCTGAAAGCCCGCAGGTCAGCAATTCCGCTCGCCCCTAAAAGTTCCACATAACAAAAAAATTAAGAGCAAAAGCTAACAACCGGTGGAAGTTATGGGCAAAAAAGAAAATATTGGCCAAAAATTTCCCTGAGTCATGCGTTTTTAGCCAAATTTTTTACCCCAATATGGCCCATCAAGTTTGGTACCATTCGGTTGCTTATGTCCAGGGTGCTCCATTTTACCCAAATGAAATAGTCCAACAGTTTTCATGGTACTTTACTAATTTGCTGGTGTCCGTGGCTGCGTGCGTGGACTGCCGTTGCCTCTGTGGCGCAGTGTTAAGTGGTTAGCACCAGGAGTCAGCCGACCCAGGTTCAGATCCCTGCGGGTGAAATCATTTTTTTGTCGGATTTTTCCAATTTCAGGGTCGGGTGGTCCCACCACGAAATATACACATCGGCGCGGGACGCAGCGAGAGCGGCGTTTTTCTGGTATGAATACTATTCCCCAAGATTTTAGCCAACTTGACGAATGTCAAGAGCGATAACGAGCTCAATACCTGGCTGAGTCAGCTGAGAAACAACGGCGATTTGGCCGCTGTTGCGTTCCACCATCTATATAGTGCTGCTCATTTGACTGCGATTCGGAATAAACTGTTCGAATTGACAAAGAGTCATAAAAACTTTCACGCTGTGACGTATGAATTCAAGCAAGACAAAAAGGCAGAGCTCAAGGTTAGTTTGTGGAAAATAATTTTTTTGTTTGAGGAATAGGTAATAGTAGGGTAATATATTTTGAGGTTTGATATAAATCGTCACACCGGTTCTAGTCACCATTTTGAATTTGCGCGCAAATTCAAAGTACTTATTCCTTGTTCGCTTTCTTTTAAGTATGACGATATATGCTTTTACCTAGTATTGTAGCGCAAAAAATTCTCCGTGAGTAACGCTTCGGGTGCATTCTTAGGGGTGCTTATTTCATTTTTGGAAGGTGCATTCTTAGGGGTTAAATTTTTAAATGTACATATTTTAGAGTAATTTTTAGCGGGGAATCCGAATTTGAGGTCAAAATTTAGCTAAAATGTAGACAAAATATAGACAAATTTGTGTGCCAACCATATTTTTGTCCGTCAGTCCCGGTTTTTGAGGGCCCAAAGCATATTTTTAGGCACAGACTAAAGCATGGTAATCAGACTCCCGAATCGCACCCTTCGAGCGGCCGAAGGCCGCGAGGTCGGGCGCGGAGCGCCCGACCCAGGTTTTTTTCCAGCGCCGAAGGCGCTGGAAAAAAGCCTAGTTTTCCTGTAACAAATCAAACATAACCTGATTATAGGCTGTTTACGACCCCCAAATCACAAACGCTCAAAGCACAAGTCCGGCCCGGAACATTGAGGGAAATCTCATCGCCAATATGAAAAGTTTCATCCATGTGATCGTTTACTTGAAAGTGGATAGCAACTGGCAAATAGTAAGTTCATTCAGAGCCCAGGATGAAGTTTTGCTCCAACGCCGTATTGATCCGATCTTGGCGGTTTATTGCCAGTCGCCAGCCTCCAGTCGTTCCGCTAGTGTCTTACCGCGCAATCCATCCTCAAATGCCGGAAAACCTGAGCTGATTCAAAAGGAGAATGGAGACATTTGGTACAATCATCCCAGTGGATGGACCGTTCTTTACGGCAGAAAAAGTGATGAGGAGGAATAAGTGTCCGAAAGATGTTTGATGACGAAAATGGCATTGTTGTTCTAGAACAAATGTTTCAAGGTGATATCAATACTATCAGTATCAGCAAGTATTTCACTTTTGCTTCAGCGATTCTTTTTAATTTTTTTCTGGAATTATTTACTGGGAATAAAAGAGAGATCATAAATTTATGAACATTACTCAATATCCGATATCGTGAAGCGCACTTAAAATAGTAATTTTCTAAACAGTTGAATAATGCTCCGAAATGCTCATGTACCCTCTGTGTCAAAAGTTTGAATCCTTTTTGTATTACAAAATTTTGTTTCTAGATTGTAACGAAAGATATGACTGATCAGTACCACTCAAAAGCCCTTTCTCTCTGCTTTCATTTGGTATATAACTTTGATATATCATTTCACAAAATACTGGAAATGTTAAATTATGTTTGCAACCACCTCGTATGAAAAGTTTGCAAATCTTCTGAAATTTTTGGAAAGTGTGGTGCGTAAAAATGCTCCTATCTTGCCAATATTCAAACAAAAAACTATTGTATAAAAAGTGTTTTGTTGACCTCAAACTGTACAATAAGACAACCTAAGCCGATTTTCTCTTGTATTTTTGTAATTTTCGCTTGTACATTACTCTCTGCTGTATGGGAAGCACTTATAGAGCAATTTTTGGAATTCCTAAAAGTGCTTTACGATTGATTTAACTGTCTAATATTACCTAAAGTAACAATTAGTCAGAGGATCTATGGTTTTTGCCACCGAGTCAGGTATATTAACTGTTAATTCCCCTTAATTGAAACCATCTGCACGTTTCGTTAAATTTACCTTTTCTTCCGCTTTTTCACTAATCTTTTGAAACAGAAACAACAGAAAAAACAAAGATAGATTACAGTAACAGTTGCTCATTTTATCATGACTATAAAGTACAATGTGAGTAATGAAAATGTACACTATATCATGTCGTGCTTAAATCATAGCGCTTCTTAGCCTTGCATTCTTCTCAAACACCGCTTCAGTTCTTCAAGTAAACATGAAAAACGGGGTCTTTGTTGATTGGCGAAATTACACAGGGGAAATAGAACGGAGTAACCTTGTGCTTAAAAGTGCGCTTAAAAGAGACTGCCTCCAACACAATATGATCGACATCCGTAGTTTTGAATCCAGCCTCATTGATTACATTTTCATATGTCATCGACCCGGTAAGTGTCACCTTTTTACTCTCCTTTACAGTTCCATCTTTAGCATATACTATCACATTGTCTTCAACCGGTGCGTCAATGAGTGTCAGGTGAACATGCAGGATTGGGTCTCTGTACATAATTTTACAGTTCAGATAAAAAGCAGTTATCTTCTCTGGGTTCGATAAATTTTTTGACTCGACCATAACGTAATCCACGGCATGTTTCGCGTTTGGTTTCGTATCATTTGGGTTTTTACCAACCAATAGAACACCTATTGACGTTGCAGCCGTATCGATTGTATCAATTACTTCTTGATATGTACTTTTTCCAGTTTCAATTTTGGCTTTTCCACTACCAATTACCTTGTCGTCACGATAAAATATCACGTTGTGGTCTTTGGGTACCTTAACATATTTATTGCTATTATTCTCTTACAGAAATACCAATAAATATTCCGGGACACTTATGTTTATCAACATTATTTGATCAAATATAAACATGATATAGCAAAGAAAATGTGGACCATTATTGTCCCTTTCGGAGGCCATCGCTAATTGCTTCCCATTGAATGATTGGTTGTTTTCGATGAAATTCGTATTCCTGTATGGGCATGGTCGCGCACACACACACACATGTACACTCTACTATGCTCCTCTACCAAGCTCCTATGTCAACCTCCTTCCCATCACACTACCAAAGACACACACACACACACACGCATACACTACTGCGAGTGGTTTATCGATCTTGCGCGGCAGTTCCTATGTCGTCGTTGTCTATATTTACATCCCATATTCGGGGTCTTGATAGACCGTCCTTGTCAACATCGCAAACACGGCCCAGCAACGAAAATTCCGGCAGGGTCAAAGTGTGGTTTATGGTTACAGTATAGTAGAATGACAACTAGAATTTTCCAGTCTGGCTTCGTCAGACCACGTATTAACTTGGCCAGTGCCTCGGGCCTTCGGCCCTCGTCCAGTTCCTCGGGCCTTCGGGCCTCGTTCAGCTACCACGGGCCTGCGGCCATCAAACGGTGTGTTTTTTCGTACCCCAGTGTACCCCGGGAATTTTTTGACCCGGGATTCGGATTTCCCGCATCCGAAAACCCCCGGATGTGAAAAAATCAGCGTCAGAAACACTTTAAAGTGTTAGAACCGAAAAAAATGCCCCAAAAAACCCGGTTTTTGTTTTGGCCAAACGTTTTCGCTTGTTGCGTTAACGGGCATTTGCGGATCCGTTAAGTACTCATCGAGACCTGCAAAATGAGCTATCACACAGCCCTGTAGCGGGGCCGGCAAAGTGGTTTTCCAAAAAAGTGCCAAAAAGCCACTTTTATGGCCAAAATTTGCAAAATTTGAATGTTGCGCAAGCGGGCAATTGTGGATTCGTATACTAACTTTCCAGAACCTACAAAATGAGGTATCACACGCACCCGTAGCACACAGGCAAAGTGGTTTCCCAAAAAAGTGCCAAAAAGCCACTTTTTTGCCCAAAATTTGAAATTCTTGGTTGGTGCGTTAAACACCCCTTGCGGATCCGTTAATAGCTCACCGAGACCTACAAAATGAGGTATCACACATCCCCGTAGCGCACCGGCAAAGTGGTTTCCCAAAAAAGTGCCAAAAAGCCACTTTTTTGGCCAAAATATGAAAAATTTGAATGTTGCGCAAGCGGGCATTTGCAGACCCGTTTATAGCTCACCGAGACCTACAAAATGAGGTATCACACACCCCGTAGCGCACCGGCAAAGTGGTTTTCCAAAAAAGTGCCAAAAAACCGCTTTTTTGGCCAAAATCTGGTTGGTGCGCTAAACGCCACTTGCGGATCCGTTAATAACTCACCGAGATCTACAGAATGAGCTATCACACAGCCCTGTATCGGGCCGGCATCCAATTTCCCATGTGACGTCGCTCTAATACTAGTAAGGAGATAGTTTTTCGACTTTTTGGGTACAAATCTGAGTGCTATCAAAAGCAATTGAGCAATCTAAAGTTACTTGATGACAAAACATTAAACGTTACCTGTATTCCGGGCGCATAAACAGTCAAAATGCATAACAGAGTCAAGTAAAACACAGGCGTAAAATCATTCATTTTGGTCCAATGTCTAAAATTTCTGTATTAAAACAAATAAGCTATGAAATTAAAGGACAGATCTGAGCTAGAATCGAAGTTGTGAAACGATGACAAATGCAAAAATGACGCGCGCGCAAACTCAAATGGACATTTTGGATTGATTTTTTCACTATATATCCCTAGGATCGGATACTAGTAAAATAAAAATGAATGAAATTTAAAATTTAAATTAGCGCCAAAACATAAATATGTCTCTTTTTACATCTCTGAGTTAAATTTTGTCTTCTACAGTAAGACATGCTACTGAACATGAGCTAAATAATCCGATTAGAAACGTCTCAAAAAAATTCTGTTTTTAACTTTGGACTATTTTGGTAAAAACTAACCAAGAATGAAAGGCGTAAAAATGAAGACCTTCCTAATTATAACCAATCTCTGCTCACCTGGGCTTACCGCGCACATCCGGTTTTCTTTAGCTGAGTTGTTATCAAAGAGATCTTTATTAATTTTTGCTAATAAGTGGTTTGTTTAAATAAAACAGGATGTGCATGGCCAGCCTACGCCAGCAGCGATTGATTATTGTTTGCAGATCTCGATTTCTTCGTTTGCAAAAACATTTTTGCATAGAACCCTCTGCAGTTGCCTGCAGAGATATACTGATATCTTTTTTTTGGCAGTATGAATGCAGCAGACATAATTTTTGCACAGTCCTTGTGCTTGTGCTTGTGGTTTTGAAGCACAAGCACAAGCACATAATTTTTGCACAGTCCTCTTTAAGGTTTGAAGTAGACGATTCTGCGGTTGCTATAGCAAAATCACACAGACATATATGATTTGGCCGTTTTTGTTGTCTTCTTAGTTGTATAATATTTATTATTATGAATTACTAGCACTTTATGCCCGGCTTCGCCGTTCAACTTTGTAATTTGTTTTTCTTCGTGTTTTTTATACTTTTCCAACGGAAATAGTTTTCACTTTTTGCAAAAATTTAAAATTCTTAAAACGCTCATTTTTCAAAATTCAAAATCAAGAACACTCCCAATCATCTCAACTATCGAATACAGACAAAACATACACTAATCAAAATCCTACCCTTTTAGCAAATTTGATTTATGTTCGGCGTATTTGAATTCAGTGACAATTTTAACCGTAAATATTATTAAAATATTTATCATTTGCAACAAAGTTTATAACTAAGATCTAATATATTATTTCAGACACTTATCGTTAGTCATCTGTTCTATCAAATTTTCAGTATATACAAACTCTCTTTATATGTATATGTTCTGGATCTTAAATAAACTATTGCGTCTCAAAAATTATTTTTTTTCTTAGAATAGAATATTTCGGATCTCCAAAGTCTTGAATACATCTCAAGTAACTTGTCTGATCTTCAAAATCTCGAATACATTCAAGTAACTTCACTGGATATTCAAAGTCTTGAATACTTTTCAAAAAACTTATGTGATCATAAAAATTTTAATTGCAGCGTAAGAAACATAGCTGGATCTTTAAAATCTCGAAGAGATCTATTTCGCTCTATTTTCATTATTGGTAAAAAATTTGAAAATATTTTGCTCTATTTTACATACTTGAATAAGAATTTTGGTTGAATCCCTTATTAGATTTATTTGACTGGGAGTGCACTCAGCTTAGACAGCTTCAAGAAATTGAGAAATAAAGTTTTTATTGACAAGTATCTGAGCGGGCCCGCTGAAAAGCAAGCTAATTTACAAAAGATCACAAGACAAAATAATGCATATAAAATGTGAATGTCAAATGGCATTGAAGCTGAGATGTGGACTGATTATATAGCTTTCACGAGTGGCTCTGCTCTCGTCCGTGATCTTGGTGTTCATTGAATGGTCCGGAAGGATAGGAACGCCTCTTTAGGCTAAGCTAATTTTCGTTGACAAAGTTTTTGGACCAAAGATCAAAATTATGATTCCACTAGCAAAGAATT
>JAKKPZ010000972.1:0-11562 GCA_022814885.1 Ditylenchus destructor | reverse complement strand
ATTTACACTGAAATCATACGTGTTCTCTTCTGGATCGGGATATACGAAGCAACTGTTTTCCTGTATGAGCGCTCGTCGTTCTGGTTCGATTTGCAAAATGCTTTTTCCGCGGCGATTTTCCCGATTAAGCAGGTATACGACAAAGTACAATTAGCCGGAGCTAAACAACGTCGTCGCTCGAGACAGGTAAGTTCAAAAATGCTTTGATTGTATAATTGTGGCACAGCGGCTTTAAGAAAACATGAGGAAATCAATACTTTTCGGGGGCCTTTTCATAACTTTTTTCCCACGCTCAGACCGGGCTGATTTTGGTGTCAATCGACAGTTAAGCTCAAGGCAAAGCGATTGGCACCGAAATCAGCCGGAACAGAGCTGCGCTAAGCGAGATATCCAAGATCTTAGATCCCGGATATCCGGGATATCCCATTTTCATAACTTTTTTTCCCACGCTCAGACCGGGCTGATTTTGGTGTCAATCGATAGCTAAGCTCAAAGCACCACACCACATTGATTTTGCATGACTTGAGTTCATGCAATACAAAACGAAAAATCCATTTTTTGAAAATTTGACTCTTGTAGGCCGAAAAAGCTGAAAATTGCAGGAATGGGGTATTTCGATACGCTGAATCCGAAAATGGGTTCAGATTCCGGATTTTGAAAATTGCAGGAAAGGGAGCCCTGATTTGTGATTGAAGTTGACAGAGCTGACTCGGGGAGGACAACTGGCCAACCCTGGGGAGGACAACTGGCCAACCCTGGGAGGACAACTGGCCAACCCTGGGGAGGACAACTGGCCAACCCTGGGAGGACAACTGGCCAACCCTGGGAGGACAACTGGCCAACCCTGGGGAGGACAACTGGCCAACCCTGGGAGGACAACTGGCCAACCCTGAGGAGGATAACTGGCCAACCCTCGGGAAGACAACTGGCCAACCCTGGGGAGGACTACTGGCCAACCCTGGGGAGGACTACTGGCCAACCCTGGGGAGGACAACTGCCCAAACCTGGGGAGGACAACTGGCCAACCCGGGGAGGACTACTGGCCAACCCTGAGGAGGATAACTGGCCAACCCGGGGGAAGACAACTGGCCAACCCTGGGGAGGACTACTGGCCAACCCTGGGGAGGACAACTGGCCAACCCGGGGGAAGACAACTGGCCAACCCTGGGGAGGACTACTGGCCAACCTGGGGAGGACAACTGGCCAACCCGGGGGAAGACAACTGGCCAACCCGGGGGAAGACAACTGGCCAACCCTGGGGAGGACAACTGGCAAACCCGGGGGAATACTACTGGCCAACCCTGGGGAGGACAACTGGGTAACCGGGGTGGACAAGTCTTGACTAAAGTATTAAGCAAGAAAGTCATCAATTGAAGCTTGAATCCCAAAATTGAAAATTTGAATAATGGAAAAATATGATAACTAAGACCAAACACAAGAGAATTCGACGGGCGCGGCTTTGCCGCGCCCTTTCCACTTTACTAGTACAAGTAAATTGTGCATATAGTTTTGCATATAGATTTTGAACCCTAGCGTTCATATTTCGCACTGTCTTACTGTTAGACCATATCCGTTCTTTGCTTCATTTTCTTGTAAGTCATTGAAATTTTGGTCTCTCAATATTTACAATTCAAAAAATTTGGTAGCGAATTATTCGTAGCTGAGTTTTATTGCCTTATGTAATCTATAACGGACCAAAAATATTCCAATATCAATCTTCGTATTCTTTGCCTTTTATTTTTGCTGATCGGTAGCTTTTCTTGAAGTAAATAGTCCAGAAGTTAACTAAAGCTGATAGAGTAAACTGTAAATTGTAATGGCTAAAGACTGTCGGACCAGGTTTAATGCTCGAGATCTGTGGCTTAGGCATCTCGCGCAGAGTTCCTAATAGCAAAGTTGCTTATACGTGCATTTTGTATAAACATTCATTCATTTCCCGCAATATGAAAAAAATAGAGGCGATATTCTAAAACTACTCAAATACGAGTTTGAGCTTGGTCATTCCGTAAAAGAAGCCATAGAAAACATCAATCGAGCTAAGGAAGCCGGAATTGCTTACAGAATGGCAGTTTTGAGATGGTTCTCTAATTAAAAAAGAATTAAATGAATACTGCAGACAAAAAAATGTCCAGAACGCCCTCGGATAGTCAATCGAGTCGCAGAACGCTCAGAAATTCAAACCCGAAAAAATGCCACTTTTTGACGCGATTTCTAAAATCTGATTGCATATTCGGAATCAGCGCACCCGAAAACCCCTAAAACCACTCACAGCAGAATAATATCGGAAGTTTAAAAAAATCAATTTTTTCTTTCGAAAACCATGGGGGGTCCACATGGTCCTGGAAAAAATTGAAAAAATTTTGTTGTGCTATATCAACAAAATTTTTGTTGAAAATAATGGAGAATACTTCGTTTATTAGTTTTTGTCAAGTTCTATGCAACTTCTATTTAATAAAATGTTGAATGACATACAGATGACAAAACTTAGTACTCAATCTAATATAACTTACCTTTGGCAGTTGTTTTATTCCAAATTTTTAGGAATATCTAATGCAACTTCCAGACTCTGTCAAAGTTGTCGTATGAAAAGCCAAAAAAACTTGAAAATCCTGAACTTTTGTCATGCCGAATACTAATAGCGACGAGAGACAAACTTTCATTTTTTATTATGGCACATGAGAAAGTCAATGCAAATTCCAAGTAATCCCTCGCGCAATGATGCCCTTTTACGAATTGATGCTGATTGTTGACGTTTGTTTCTCGCGCAGCTGCACGCCCAAAAATTTTAGACATGCTAAATAAATCACAGAAATTCGATGGTTGTGAAGGTGACTAATCGTAGAAAAGGATACGAACATGCCAATTATTAATACTACTAGCGCGCTAACGCGCGTGGAGTCTATATCAGTATGCCTTTTCTATATCAGTATGCCTTTTCTGTTCTAACTTCACTCACATTCCAAGGGGGAAGGTCGGGCGCTCCGCGCCCGACCCCAGGATTGGTTCGCCATCTGCGATGGCTCGCAAACTTAGGTTCAGTCTAAGTATGGCTCAGTCTAAGTTGGGCTCAGTCTAAGTTGGGCTCAGTCTAAGTATGGCTCAGTCTAAGTTTGGCTCAGTCTAAGTTGGGCTCAGTCTAAGTATGGCTCAGTCTAAGTTTGGCTCAGTCTAAGTATGGCTCAGTCTAAGTTTGGCTCAGTCTAAGTTGGGCTCAGTCTAAGTATGGCTCAGTCTAAGTTGGGCTCAGTCTAAGTTGGGCTCAGTCTAAGTATGGCTCAGTCTAAGTTGGGCTCAGTCTAAGTATGGCTCAGTCTAAGTTTGGCTCAGTCTAAGTATGGCTCAGTCTAAGTATGGCTCAGTCTAAGTTTGGCTCAGTCTAAGTTTGGCTCAGTCTAAGTATGGCTCAGTCTAAGTTTGGCTCAGTCTAAGTTTGGCTCAGTCTAAGTATGGCTCAGTCTAAGTTTGGCTCAGTCTAAGTATGGCTCAGTCTAAGTTTGGCTCAGTCTAAGTTTGGCTCAGTCTAAGTTGGGCTCAGTCTAAGTATGGCTCAGTCTAAGTTTGGCTCAGTCTAAGTTTGGCTCAGTCTAAGTATGGCTCAGTCTAAGTTTGGCTCAGTCTAAGTTTGGCTCAGTCTAAGTATGGCTCAGTCTAAGTTTGGCTCAGTCTAAGTTGGGCTCAGTCTAAGTATGGCTCAGTCTAAGTTTGGCTCAGTCTAAGTATGGCTCAGTCTAAGTTTGGCTCAGTCTAAGTTTGGCTCAGTCTAAGTTGGGCTCAGTCTAAGTTTGGCTCAGTCTAAGTTTGGCTCAGTCTAAGTTGGGCTCAGTCTAAGTATGGCTCAGTCTAAGTTTGGCTCAGTCTAAGTTTGGCTCAGTCTAAGTATGGCTCAGTCTAAGTTTGGCTCAGTCTAAGTTTGGCTCAGTCTAAGTATGGCTCAGTCTAAGTTTGGCTCAGTCTAAGTTTGGCTCAGTCTAAGTATGGCTCAGTCTAAGTTTGGCTCAGTCTAAGTTGGGCTCAGTCTAAGTATGGCTCAGTCTAAGTTTGGCTCAGTCTAAGTATGGCTCAGTCTAAGTTTGGCTCAGTCTAAGTTTGGCTCAGTCTAAGTTGGGCTCAGTCTAAGTTTGGCTCAGTCTAAGTTTGGCTCAGTCTAAGTTGGGCTCAGTCTAAGTTTGGCTCAGTCTAAGTTTGGCTCAGTCTAAGTTGGGCTCAGTCTAAGTATGGCTCAGTCTAAGTTTGGCTCAGTCTAAGTTGGGCTCAGTCTAAGTATGGCTCAGTCTAAGTTGGGCTCAGTCTAAGTATGGCTCAGTCTAAGTTTGGCTCAGTCTAAGTATGGCTCAGTCTAAGTTGGGCTCAGTCTAAGTATGGCTCAGTCTAAGTTGGGCTCAGTCTAAGTTGGGCTCAGTCTAAGTATGGCTCAGTCTAAGTTGGGCTCAGTCTAAGTATGGCTCAGTCTAAGTTGGGCTCAGTCTAAGTATGGCTCAGTCTAAGTTTGGCTCAGTCTAAGTTGGGCTCAGTCTAAGTATGGCTCAGTCTAAGTTGGGCTCAGTCTAAGTATGGCTCAGTCTAAGTTTGGCTCAGTCTAAGTTGGGCTCAGTCTAAGTATGGCTCAGTCTAAGTTGGGCTCAGTCTAAGTATGGCTCAGTCTAAGTTTGGCTCAGTCTAAGTTGGGCTCAGTCTAAGTATGGCTCAGTCTAAGTTGGGCTCAGTATAAGTATGGCTCAGTCTAAGTTTGGCTCAGTCTAAGTTGGGCTCAGTCTAAGTATGGCTCAGTCTAAGTTTGGCTCAGTCTAAGTTGGGCTCAGTCTAAGTATGGCTCAGTCTAAGTTTGGCTCAGTCTAAGTTGGGCTCAGTCTAAGTATGGCTCAGTCTAAGTTTGGCTCAGTCTAAGTTGGGCTCAGTCTAAGTATGGCTCAGTCTAAGTTGGGCTCAGTCTAAGTATGGCTCAGTCTAAGTTGGGCTCAGTCTAAGTTGGGCTCAGTCTAAGTATGGCTCAGTCTAAGTTGGGCTCAGTCTAAGTATGGCTCAGTCTAAGTTTGGCTCAGTCTAAGTTGGGCTCAGTCTAAGTATGGCTCAGTCTAAGTTTGGCTCAGTCTAAGTTGGGCTCAGTCTAAGTATGGCTGAGTCTAAGTTTGGCTCAGTCTAAGTTGGGCTCAGTCTAAGTATGGCTCAGTCTAAGTTTGGCTCAGTCTAAGTTGGGCTCAGTCTAAGTATGGCTCAGTCTAAGTTGGGCTCAGTCTAAGTATGGCTCAGTCTAAATTTGGCTCAGTCTAAGTTGGGCTCAGTCTAAGTATGGCTCAGTCTAAGTTGGGCTCAGTCTAAGTATGGCTCAGTCTAAGTTTGGCTCAGTCTAAGTTGGGCTCAGTCTAAGTATGGCTCAGTCTAAGTTGGGCTCAGTCTAAGTTTGGCTCAGTCTAAGTTTGGCTCAGTCTAAGTATGGCTCAGTCTAAGTTTGGCTCAGTCTAAGTTGGGCTCAGTCTAAGTTTGGCTCAGTCTAAGTATGGCTCAGTCTAAGTTGGGCTCAGTCTAAGTTTGGCTCAGTCTAAGTTGGGCTCAGTCTAAGTTGGGCTCAGTCTAAGTATGGCTCAGTCTAAGTTGGGCTCAGTCTAAGTATGGCTAAGAATGCTCGGAGCAGGGACCCATAAGAATGCCTTCCAGAAAGAGGGGGGACACGAAAAAACCTGACATACAGGAGCAGGGACCCATAAGAATGCCTTCCAGAAAGAGGGGGGACACGAAAAAACCTGACATACGGGGACATTTTGTCTAAATTTGTCTACATTTTAGCTAAATTTTTAGCTCAAATTCGGATTCCCCGCTAAAAATTACTCTAAAATAGGTACATTTCGAAAATAAGCACCCCTAAGAATGACCCCCAAAAACATGCGGCACACGGAGGATCATCACTAACTTATTATAAGGATTTTATTATTAATACTATTTCGAGATAAACGCTGGCGAAGGTGAGTAATATTTCGAACAATCGTGTTATGGACAATAGTAAGATAAACACTTAAATAGTATCCCATATTTTGGGATTTTTCCAATTTTTTTATTCTGTCATAAGAATAAGGAAACGGTTACAAACAAGAGGATGAATAAGATTATTAAGAAAATTATTTCGCTTTACAACAATTGTTATATCTGTTGCAATTAATCTAGACACGACCGGCCCGAGCCAGATTATATCTCTCTTATTCCAAGTTCGAAAAATATTTGAATCCGGTACGAAAACCGGATTCTGTCCGGGGTTAAATTTGCCAGCCCGAGGGCATTCCTGCCCGAGCTGATTAAGAATTTAGTCATTTTTATCAATTTTTGAAACATTTTTGACAAACGTTGAAAATTAGGTAAAAATTAAATAAAAATACCGTATATCTATCTATATATTTATTTATTTAAAGGGCTGCAACGTCTCTTAGTCCGAATCAAAGGTTAAAGAAAATTATGGATGAAAATGCACACATGCACAAGGAAGTCTTGGATAGAACTGAGCGACGATAGCACAGAGCGAACAATCACCTACATGGACTCATTGCTGACTCGGTCTGAGATTTTATTTTCAAAATTTTTGGAATATTTTTACTAAAGTTTAAACACGACGCGCATTTTTTGAACTCCCGCAAAAGAATAGAATGCTGTGGAATATGGTTTAGAAAACAATACACGAAATTTGTTTCGCACGAAAACAAATCGTTTTTACAAAAACTTTTTTTATGAAAAGTTAAAAACGATAAAACCCATAGACTTAAAAATAACGAAAATTGCAAAAAAGCTGGTAGTTTGTCGGAGCTCAAATGAAGCTGTTGTCCGGCAATGATTGATTTTCTTGTTATTATCTGTATCTGAAAACGATGCCCGTTACGCAACAGTAGACAAGTCACAAAAAAGGGATAACAACAGAACTTATTGTCTATATTTGCCTAAAAGTAGTCTAAAGGTATGCTAAATAAGTCTCTATATAGTCAAAAACAGTAAATTCTGTCCAAAATACCCAAAGTCCCAAAAATTCAATTCAAATTGCCGCCTTTTTGTGACTTGTCTACTGTTGCGTCATGGGCTGGCGTAGAGCTAGTGCGGCATCGTTTTCAAATACAGATAATATCTCTGTATTTGTGTTCAATTTCTCATTATTTCCTCCTGAATCTGTGTAAAAATTGCTTACCTGATATACTTTAAATTTCAGCGAGCGACTGTCTCCAAAACGTATCATGCGCGTTAAGAAGAATGATACAGTCTGTTCAAAAGCTCTGGGCGCGAGAATTAACCCTTCATTGCCGAGTGTTCCAAATTTGGAACAATATCGATTTGCTGATTTCACAAAAAGATTTCACAAAAATAAAGAAACGAATGAGTGTTTATTTTCACAAAGACAGCTCATTTAAAATAAAGCTAATGGTAGCGCATACATTCTGCCTTTTGTCTATGGCTCCGGCAATGAAGGGTTAATATCTTCACCGATTGTTTCATAAGCAATAGAACATGTATAGAATGACCAATATCTTTTCTGTAGGTGAACAGAAACAAGACAAATATATACAGTGCTGTTCAAAAAACATTAATTTTTATTAGACACTTTAGCATGTAAACATATTCCATCGATCCATCGCAAGGCATTGTCCAGTGTGAGTATTGTGAACATCATTATCAATATGATCGAGGAAAGAACGCCTGAGTGCAAACCATGAGAAATCAAAGAACAAAGGGTTTCTAGCAGCTAAGAATCTCTGCAAAATTAATAACGGTTTTATGTAAACTAGCATTTTATGCCCGGCTTCGCCGGGCAACTTTTAAATTTGTTTTTCTTCGTGTTTTTTTATACTTTTCCAACAGAAATAGTTTTCACTTTTTGCAAAAAATTTGAAATTCTTAAAACGCTCGTTTTTCAAAATACAAAATCGAGAACACTCCCAATCATCTCAACTATCGATTACAGTAAAACATACACTAATCAATCCTACCCTTTTAGCAAAATTTTTGGAAAGGCTTCAGCTGGAATCACGATTTCCAGAGTAAAACTTATATGAAGTTATAGAAAAAAGTTATATGAATTCGACCTAGATTATTTATAAAAAGCAACCCGATAATTCACACGTCGGCAATGTTTGGGCAGAAAATGATAACAACGCGAAACATATTCACATTGGAAATTTATAGAATGGACATTTTTGACCAGATAATACATAAACTTAATCGGATGATAGCTTATGTGATCAACTTAATAACGAGTAAATACACTTTGGAGTACCCACCATAAGGAGGACTCCATTTTGGAGGTATACCCATAGGAACGATTACCCTAAGTGGGACGACTCATACGTACGACTCCATTTCGGGTTAAGTTTATAACAGATAGTTCACAATATTTGGAGCAAATAAAAACTACTATTAGGAACGAGTACCCCAATTGGTATTTTTATAAGTCCTGACCCTGATGCAGTTTTCTTAGGAAACCATATTGGAAATATGGGGGTAGGAATGCGAAATTTTTATCCAAAGTGTCATATTTCGGTCAAAAAATGACGTGTTTCGTTAAAAAAAGTGGCTTTTTTATGTCGTCAGGAGAACTTTCCGCAAAAATGTTTTGGGAAATGCACGATATGATGGAATTTTATTGCATCTGGGGGTTTTCGGATGTGCTGATTCTGAATCTGTAATCAGATTTTAGGCTGAGTTTTAAATTTTTGCCGTTCTATTAATATGCCCTTTTTCGTCAAAAATTGAACTGAATGCTGCAATTAACCAATCATAAAAAACTTTACAATCATACCTGTCTAACTGAGTCGGTAAACGCAAGAAAATCAGCCTCGTTTGGTGGATTCTTAGTTACAATGCTAATTTTTTGCCATTCCTCAGTTCCACAGGGGCGAAACAGAAAGTCTACAAGTGTACTCCACGGAACTGAATCCGCAGTCGCAAACAAGTGATCCCAAATCTGTAGCTGCAGGAAATTTCCGGACAAAAGTTCCGCAAGAACAGTCATTCTGCCATGAAAAGCAATTGAGTCGAAGTTTTTGCATTTGGCGAGACGGCGTGCGCGGAATGTTGTCAAATTGTAATTTTTCGATAATTCCAGATTGAATATCCGTAGCGGGTTACCGTTCTTTGATAGAAAGTGCCTCAAGCCCGCATGATCATCGCATTCCACATTGGCGAAATCGAAGAGAACGAATTTCGCGGCGAGAATTTGATCGACCACATTGCGATCGTTGATATACCTGCCAAAATCGAAAATGCTTCTGCCATAATCGAGACATACGTAACATTTTCTGTTTGAATAGAACAAATGATTCAGCAATAAATATGGCTTGTTGGCAAATTCCCGTTGGATTGTTTGATTGAAGCGAGAGTCCACTGAGCGCAGGCGACTGAGAGATTTTCGATTGAAAAAGGCGAGAATGTCGTGGAGAGTGTCGGAGCTTAGGTTAACAGTTTGGCGACAGTGCACCTAAGTTTGAGTTAGCGGATTGGACTGACTCATAGAATTATCATCAAATATTCCTAATTCTCAAGTTTTGAAATATTTTTTATATATTGCAACTTTAACCAAACTAATATTCCAATAAAAAATTGTCTTCGGTTTAGAAGTCACATCGGCGCGTTTTGTATGGGAGCTGTTTCATAAAGTGTGCGGACCGATTTCAGTTTTGGCGTTCTGCCCACATATCGGCCAGACAGCGAGTTGGCCTATTTTGGCCTATGTTCGCTATTAGGGTTGGATTCCCATCCCCGCATAATCGTCTCGGCGCTTAACCATTGTCTCTCTTCGTGGTGCAATGATAAACAAAATCTCTAAATCATCATCTTTTACACAGCTCAGCTTGTTATTTTCAATCGATAGAATATTTCCTCTTTGTTTCCAGACGGCGAATTATATACCCTGTACTCAATTCGCCGTCTGGAACAACGAGGAAATATTCTATCGATTGAAAATAACAAGCTGAGCTGTGTAAAAGATGATGATTTAGAGATTCGTGTTTATCATTGCACCACGAAGAGAGACAATGGTTAAGCGCCGAGACGATTATGCGGGGATGGGAATCCAACCCTATTCGCTATTTTTTTACCACTAATTCTGGGTTTTGAGGGTGATTTAGTCTCCAAATTTTTTTAATTTTCGAAAAAGGTGCATTTTTCGCGAAAATACGTCAAAATTTTATCGATTTTTGCCGCCTCGGCCGAATTTTTGTGCCTGTGCCAAATTTTGACGTATTTTCCTTAAAAATGCACCTTTTTCAAAAATCTAAAAAACGTTCCGACTAAATCGACCCTGAGGAATTCAAATCCGGGATCTGATTTTTCGTGGTCCCGCAACGAAAAGTGGGAAAATGGCCATTTTTGAAAAAATGACGCTTTTTGAGACACTTCGCGCCTACGTGAAGTGTGAAAAGTAACAAAAATCAGACTTTTGTGTCTTAAGACATTTAACTACAAAATTTTTTACCTTGACTGATTTCTTCAGAATTTTCCGGTAAACAATGCTCACGAGAATTATGAATATAGCGGATATAATGAAAGGTATGAATAAATTCACATTTAGTCCGAAAAATTGCATAATTATTCGAACATGTTCCATTGAAATAAATACTGAACAATACTGTGTCTAAATACTTAACCTAATTATTACAAACAGAGTCCTCAGGCAGAAAATTATTTAACAGTCCAATCTTTTCATAAGAACTAAAATATGACACGGTATGTATATATACCAGGGCTGCATCCGGTTATTCGGTGTTTTTCGCCATCCGGTATCCGGTTTCCGGATTTTGGAGGGGTCCGCCGGATGCACCGGATATTAACAAGCACCCCTAAGAATGCAGTCAGCGCCGAAGACGAAAATTTTTGAAAATTTCATAGAATATTCAAAACTTTCAATGTCAATTTTTGGCATACAGCGTAATTTTTCAAAAAGTTCCTTCTAATTTTTCCGTTCTATTTCATTATTTTACCAAATTGATAAGAAAGAATTTTTCCGGGTTTACGATCCTATATTATGACAGAAAAGACATGAAAAACTAGGAAAAAGGATTAACGTTTTAAAATTGGCTCACTGTTTCGCCCTAAACTCCAGACAGTGAGCC
Organism: Ditylenchus destructor; assembly: GCA_022814885.1. Lineage (NCBI taxonomy): Eukaryota > Metazoa > Nematoda > Chromadorea > Rhabditida > Anguinidae > Ditylenchus > Ditylenchus destructor. The sequence goes on along the minus strand of JAKKPZ010000972.1, from coordinate 487 downwards.
CAAATTCTATCTACGAGCTGGGCTCTTCAGTGAAGCGCCCATAGATTATTACGGTCTAATTGTAGGAAGAGGGGTTAGAGAAAAATTAGGAGTAAAAGATTTTGATATGTGTATAGCTCATTTAAAATACATTTGTATCCGTTCTATATATCTAATGACAAGATTGTTAAAAAGTTTTTGAGAACTATTTATTTTTATATACTTAACTACGTCTTAAGGCATGACTAGAAATTAAGAAACAATTTTACTTTCAAAAAAGAGACTCAGAAGACTTTTTCTTAAAATTACCTTCGAGTTGAGATCCGTGATTTCCATGTTACGTCCAAAAGTGTTCTTAGCTTGCTTTTCGCTGAGATTTTAAACTAATTTTAAACTAATTTTATTTCATTAAAACTCATTAGTTTTAATTTGATGCATTTATACTTCCAGATATTCATTCGAAAGATTTACAACATTTTTCAAAGCCAATTGTTATTTTCAAAATTTT
>JAKKPZ010000971.1:0-11581 GCA_022814885.1 Ditylenchus destructor | reverse complement strand
ATTGCCGCTCTTTTTGGCGATTTGTTTACAAAAGCTTTTGGGTATCGGTCCATAGAAATTTTTGGGATCGGATGAACAATTGATTCCTTCCAAATGTGTGGAATCATGGAATAAGATAAAATGTAATAAATTGGATAGCTAAGCGTGTAAGCGCAATTCTTAAGAAAAATGTTCGGAATTTCATCTGAAGATATATTGTTCATGCTTTTTAGATTCAAAAGAAGTTGAAGTACTTTTGTTGATAATTGGTATGAAACTAAGTTCGCCAAAAATTTGACATTCTGTCTTCGATTTGTAATTTGGCTGTGGTAAATGTTGTGTTTATGCGATAAACCTGTTTAGCTGTACACCGAGATATACAAACAAATTTATTGGAATGCACCTACATGCCTTAAAGCGTGTCATAAAGTTGGAGATTCTAGTTTTCTCACCATTCTTAAGGAATCTCTTTGTATGATAGTCAATGTCATTAGAAGCTTTTATGAATTTCACTCTTATTCTTGGATGAGATACAGTCAAACCTCGCTATAACCCCAGCCCCCGATATAACCCCCTCGGATATAACCCCCCCTCCCCTTGGGCCCGGAATGGGAACCAAATGAAAAAATACAAAGGATTTTCCCAGGTTAAAGCCCCCTTCCCCGCTTATAACCCCCCTCTGGGGAGGGTCGGGAGGAAAAATGCATAGGAGTACCACATGAAATTTTGAGCAACTTTCCCAAATTTTCAAAATTTTCTTTCAATTTTGCTCCAAATTTAGCTAAAATAGTGTAATTTTGATTAAAAAGTGTGTAAAAATGGTAAAAATAGCCTAAAAACCCAAAAAGACTGTTTTGGGCCGTTTTTGGACCATTTGTGCCTTTGGAAAAATTTTCCCCGGTTATAACCCCACCCCGGATATAACCCCCCCCCCGGGTCCGGTCCCGGAGGGGGATTATACCGAGGTTTAACTGTATTACTGTTTGTCGCCAATTACTAATCTAAAGTTGATTTTATTTTTGCATGTCATCTCTTTTTATGGATTTTCGAATGATTTTTCGGTGATGTGAAAACCAGAAAATGTTATATTTACCTGAAATTAATGTATTCCTCAATTCGCTATATTCTTCTCTTATAATCCGTTTCACAAAAATTGAACATTACGATGTCGTAGGTAAGAACGTTGCATAACTAGTAAAAAATTTAACCTTAAGGAAAGCCCATTATTAAGTCGTGTGTGTGCTCTGTAAATGCAACAAATTAAAACATAATGCATATTTTTTATTTAATTTTAACAATTATCAGCAACATATGCCACAAATTATGCTCTCCTCCCTTAGAAGTACACCGTCGCCTTAATGCACCACTCCTGCTGCACCACATCCTTTGCGATGGGGTCCAAGTTAACGTCCCCTATTTTGTAGTGCTTCGAAGGGTCGTGCAGGCATTCGGCTCCCGGGCAGATGTACGCCGACGGCAAATACCACAGAGTGTACGGCACCTCGGCAGCATGAGAGACGCATGATGGCTAAAAGATGATTATTTTTATGGGGTGTGAAGTAAAATAAATACTAGGCATCGGCGAGTCCGAGTCCGAGTCTTTCCGAGTCCGAGTCCGAGTCCAAAACGGACTCGGACTCGGTGTGAATGGAAATCTGACGAGTCCGAGTCCGGACTCGGATTCGGACTCGGTAAAAGGGGTCCGAGTCCGACGGACTCGGACTCGGTTATTTTCGGCCGTGCCCATTGGGCGCGGCCGAGCGAAATTTTTGAACTTTTTTGAAGAATATATAAAATTTTCAATGTCCTTTTTTGCAGACAGCCTTATTTTTCTCAAAATTTTCGCCTGCGGCGCTCTTTTTTCTTCCATTTTTCATTATAAGTGGCCATTTTTCCCAAAATTTCGGCCTACGGATTTCCATGCCTATTTATTTGTCTTCATAATTTTCTGCTCACTTTTTTTAATGCGACCAAATATATATGGTATAGCAGAGCTACAGCAAGCATTCCGCAACCCGCAATCTTTATGCACCCCCTAAGAATGCCCTCGGCCGTGCCCGATAGGGCGCGGCCGAAATACTAGTGAAAACGAAATATAGTAATACGAAATACTAGTGAAAAACAGTAAAAACACAAGTTTTTGACAACAAAAAAAATTGGCGGGAAAAATAAAACTCAAACGGACTCGGCGAGTCCGGACTCGACTCGACTCGACTCGGTGTCCACTACCGAGTCCGAGTCCGGACTCGGACTGGTCAACTGATATTGAAACCCTACCGATTGCCAAGTCCGAGTCCGGACTCGGAATCGCTCGGACTCGGACTCGGTGTAAAATTCCGATCCCTAATAAATACTAATATATAACTGATACCCTGTCGGAACACCATGCCAATGAACACCCTGCCAACAATAGCAAAAACCCATTCTAGACTTAGTAGTAATTTGTATTAAAATTTAAATAATTATTTCGAAAATTTTTTATTATAAATTAGGTTCAGAAACCAAAAGCAAGACAATCAATATTGAGTAGAGGGAAAGGATTTTGATTTTTTTAAGACGCTAGCGCTAAAACCCGCAATTTGGGGTCAAAACTAGCCGTTTAAAAGAAAACGCATACAAATACATCGTTTAGCACCTCGATTCAGCTATTTAGACTTAAAGAATTTTTTGGACTCCTTCGAATGGGATTATTACCGGGAATGGGTTTCTTACCGCTAATGTGCAACTCGAATAACAGCAATAAGGTAGAGTTTTAATATTTAAAATCATACTGGATTCTAAGAAAATAGTGTAAAACTTACAAGTTACAAAATATAGATTATATATTATATATATATAAATAATCAACATAATTTTTATAAATAATATATATTATATATATATATATTATACTCTCTCTAACTTTCTCTCTCAAAAAATCCATAACCGCGGCCGGTATATTTGGAACTTTACTGAAAAGACCGACAAAATAACGAACAATTTAACCTCATTATATAGAGCTAAGGACGAAATAGTCAGTAAAACTTAACCCTTCATTGCCGAGTGTATCCGATCGGATACGCTTTTGATTTGCGAAAGACTTCACAAAAAGAAAGAAACGAATGAGTGTTCATTATTCATACAAAGAGTATGTCTGTAAATATATCACATAGAAAAGAGAAATAAACAATGGCAGCCATCATGATTTTGATAAAGACAGCTCACCAAAAGGAAAGCTAATGGTAACGCAGACATTCTGCCTTTTGTCTATGGCTCCGGCAATGAAGGGTTAATGCTTAACACTTGGAACTCATAGTATAGTGCTAATGAAACGCTTTTTGGTAACGAACCCATACAAAAACGGGTAGTAAATCAGAGGAAGCTGATTTTTTGCATTGTGGTACAGAATCGGGCATGGAATTTTTAGGAATTTTAGATTTTATGTGTATTTCGAAAGTGCTGAATAATGGTCGGTTTTGGCGAGAACAAAGGCCGTTTGATTTGGAGTTTTCTGTATTAATGGGTTTTTGGTGATATCCGGCGGGAATTTTTTGCTCCGGGGGCTTTCAGATACAAATTCGATTTCGGGGAAATCGAATTTGACGAACCCGCGGGGCGGTTCGTCCAGGTCTTTGGGCCGGCCAAAGGCGGCACTCAAAAACCCAGAACTCGCGGGTCCCTGTTCCTGCAGGGCCCGTGACCCCCTCGCGGGTCAAGTGTATTATTCTTATATGTGTATTAATTCGGTGTTTTCTTGCCACGGCGTATGCGCAAAGTCTCACTCGTAAGGTACAAAAATGAAAACTCTTTCGAAGAAATGGATTTTTATATTTTCCTTCTTCCTGCCTATCTTACTTTCCCATTAAAAACATAGTAGACAAACTAATTGCAACTATGATTTTCTCAATTAACAGAATTGCGGTAGTTTATTGGATAGTAAATGCTTTAGAGATTATGAAGGTACCAAAATTAAACTCACGCGACGCAGGCATTGGTGGAAGAAAACCACGTAAATTTCCCCGTCAGTGCGATCAACCACACCACCAAATGAGAACTCCCCGTTTTGCTGCGTTCTCGCTGCGCCCATGATGGTTCCAAAGTGGGGATCCCAAGACGGGTGGCCTTCTAAACGGAACAGTAGATATATTCAAGATAATAGTGAACCTCATCAAATGTAACTGTTTCAAAGTGATTATAATGCAAAGTCTGGAGGCAAACATTCATATGGTGATAAATTCTGAGTTTCTTATTACTAAATGTATGGCTAAAAAAATAGGACCCATTTAGGAAATTTACGGTATTGCGATCACTTTGACTGAATTTGCGGAATTTTCACCGCTAATTCAAATAAAGCGTTCATGGATCTAATTGACAACCAAATTTTTACTTACCTCCGCCGTCCATGTAGATGGTGACGTTGCCGCCGTCATACGGTTTGCCACCGCAAATCAACCGACCACTTACGTACACAGATTTTTCGACCCCCAGCAAAGACTCCTGGACATCAACGTTTGAGACGGCAGCCGAGGCTGCGAAGAACACGAATACAAAGAGAGCGAAGAACATTTCAGAAAGAATCAAGATGATAAAAATCTAGCTTTCGGCAGCATATTTATATGGCCCGAGGAAACCAGAGATTATCCAAAATGCGCATAAATTTTTGGATATTCCTCTAAAGCCGCCTCTTCAAAAGCGGTGTTTTTCATGTTGTATTTTGAAATTAATATTTAAAAATATCAAAAGGCGGTAATTTAAATTTTGCCACCTTTTGCCATTGCCGACCTTTTTGATGCGACATCATCAACCGCTTTCTTTTCAACTTATTTAAAACTTAATTTTCCTCTATAATTTAAATTTGAGAGATGCTGTTTTGAAGGCGCCGACAGTTGAGTTTCCATTGAATTGCATATATTAATCTGTTCTCAACAATATATCAAAAAGCCGGCAATTTGAATTTTGCCGTCTTTTGCCATAGCCGACCTTTTGATGCGACATCGCTTTTTCATTTTTATTTCTTTAACATTTCTTTTTCGGTTTTTATTTAAGCGTCTCTTTTGCGTATATTTTAAATTTCCGCTTTTTATATTTTACTTTGATACTTCGCTTTCACATTCGTCGATAAAAGCAGAAACTTTCGAGAAAATTCCGGTTTCTAGCAAATTTTCATGCAAAGCATAAGCAAAGAGTAGTGTTTTTTTTGCACCGCAACGGTTTACTGTTGTTTGAGTTGTTCCATTGCAACTGCGGCTTTCCCTAGACGAAAGCCTTGCACTCTTTAGCAAAATGTCGAAAACATTACAATTAACAAACATTGCAATTACTGAACATTGACGCAATTATTTTATTATATGGTTGATGAAAGCACGGAATTTCGAAGCACGGAATTGTATAAACCTGCATACCTTAATGTTGGTGTAGACAGTTGGACGAGGAGGTATAATGCAAAAGGAGTAAAAAGTGAGTTATGCCGTCACTTGAAACCGGAATTATTTTGAAAACAAAAATGTACAAAGAAAAAGGATAATTTCATGTAATGCAATCCTTATCACTGATTTTAAGTTGGTGCTTAAGTGTTGGTGTTGCAGTTGCGGAAGAAAAGCTTTGGCACTTTATCAAATTTTAAAAGCCCCACTTGCTGGTACGGGATGTCTCATCACCCGTACGTTTCATCAAATTTTTAGAAAATTTCAAATTTTTTAATTTATTAAGACAATTAATTTTTTAAGTTTTATTTGCTCTTCTTGGAGCGTCGGGTATATGTACAATAAAGTGAACAATTACAATGTAATAAACCAATAAATGATAATTTTATGATGTTTGATTGAAAACTTGCTCAATAAAAAATTCATTTCAACCTATTAAATTGCAACGAAACATCAAGTAAATACATTCAATGACAAGCCAAGTCATTTAGGGGGGAAGATTTCTTGGATTTTTATGGTACTAATTAAATTGTGAAATTCATTGGGGAATGTTTTCCGAACATGTATTGGTAGTTTACTGTAATTGGTGGTGGTATACTACTATAATTGAGCTGGTAGCTTACTGTATAGCCTAGCAGTACGGATAAAGAAATAATGAATCCGGACGTTAGTAGAACATAACAATGTGTAATTAACAAAATTTATTCGTCACTTTTAATCGCATCATCAATTCCAACAACATCATCAATAAAAATATTCTGAGCAATTTCTCTCAAAAGTTCAATAATAGATTTCATTGCTTTGATATTTTTGCAAAATTTTCAAAATTCGCTTATCGGCGTCTTTGTACTTCACTTGTGCTTGTCTTTTGGTTGACGCCCTGAAAACTGCTGCATATACTGTTGATCTCGGCCATGCTGAACTCTCTTAAGTGATATGATGAAACAGCCAAGCGTGGGGTGGCATACGTGCAGTTCAAACTGAATTCAACGATTTGCCGCTTCGGCATAATTACAGTGCGTTGCATAATTATAACGTCACCCCATATTTTGAGGTTTTGATACCGAAATCATTTCATGGGACCACATTGTAGAGCAGGGCCGAAAACATAGTTTAAATAGAAACTTTCAGAACTGCGTCAATAATTTATTTCAAATTTGTGCCATTATATGAAAAACTGGCGTTGCATAATTATAACGTCACTTAAGGAAAAGTGGTTTATTTTTATTTTTTGCAACGTAACCTATGCAGATTATTGCTCTAGATTATAGCAAATTTTCAGGCCGTTAAAATGACATATTACTTGCCCTGGCATCAAATCAGGAACCAAAGAAATTTTTATGCCAATGACACACACTTGCAAAAATGGCCATTTTTTGCAAAAAAGTGCCATTTTTGGCCAAAAAATGCCACTTTTTACAAAAACTGTATTTTCCTACCCCCATATTTCCCGCCGAGTTGGGTAAGAAAAGTGCACTCAGAAAAGCGATATCTCACCAAAAAACATGAGTTTTAGGGATTTTTAGACAACCTAATTTGCTGAAAAATATGGGGCCGTATTCAAAATCCCGCCAGAATTGGCACTTTTTGGCGTTATGCCAAAATATAGAAAATATGTCCACAAAGACAAGAAAATTCTGAATCAGATACCGAAAACAGAAGGTTAAACTCGACACCGCATCGCGAGCACGCGCAGTTTGAAGTTTAGCGTAGCTAATTTCCTTCAATATCGAAGGAATTTTAGGAGTCTAAACTTCAAACAGCGCGTGCTCGCGACGCAGTCACGATTTCAACATTCTGTTTCCGGTATCTGATTCAGAATTTTCTTGTCTTTGTGGACATATTTTCAAAATTTTGGCATAACGCCAAAAAGTGCCGATTTTGGCAGTATTTTTAATATGGCCCCATATTTTTCAAAAAATTAGATTGTCTAAAAATCCCTAAAACTCAAGTTTTTTGGTGAGATATCGCTTTTCTGAGTGCACTTTTCCTACCCCATACGCGGGAAGGGAAAAGCCATCACTCTCTCACATTGGGACCCTCAAAAAAGGGTGGACAGAGAAAATTTGGGCTCTCAAAAAGGGTGGACAGAGAAAATTTGTGCTCTCTAAAAGGGTGGACTGAGAAAATTTGGGTACTCAAAAAGGGTGGACAGAGAAAATTTGGGTTCTCAAAAAGGGTGGACAGAGAAAATTTGGGTTCTCAAAAGGGTGGACAGAAAAAAATTTTCTCTAACTGTCTGACCCATTTCGTGCACTCTCTCACATTGGGAGCCTCAAAAAGGGTGAACAGAGAAAATTTGGGTACTCAAAAAAGTGGACAGAAAAAATTTTGGGGTTTCTCAAAAAGGGTGGACAGAGAAAATTTGGGTTCTCAAAAGGGTGGACAGAGAAAATTTGGGTTCTCAAAAAGGGGGGACAGAGAAAAATTTCTCTAACTGTCTGACCCATTTCGTGCACTCTCTCACATTGGGAGCCTCAAAAAAGGGTGAACAGAAAATTTTTTGGGTACTCAAAAAGGTGGACAGAAAAAATTTGGGTTCTAAAAAAGGGTGGACAGAAAAATTTGGGTTCTAAAAAAGGGTGGACAGAGAAAAATTTTTCTAACTGTCTGACCCATTTCGTGCACTCTCTCACATTGGGAGCCTCAAAAAAGGTGAACAGAGAAAATTTGGGTACTCAAAAAGGGTGGACAGAGAAAATTTGGGTTTCTCAAAAAGGGTGGACAGAGAAAATTTTTTTCTAACTGTCTGACCCATTTCGTGCACTCTCTCACATTGGGAGCCTCAAAAAAGGGTGAACAGAGAAAATTTGGGTACTCAAAAAGGGTGGACAGAGAAAATTTGGGCTCTCAAAAGGGGTGGACTGAGAAAATTTGGGTACTCAAAAAGGGTGGACAGAGAAAATTTGGGCTCTCAAAAAGGGTGGACAGAGAAAAATTTCTCTAACTGTCTGACCCATTTCGTGCACTCTCTCACATTAGGACCCTCAAAAAAGGGTGGACAGAGAAAATTTGGGCTCTCAAAAAGGGTGGACAGAGAAAATTTGGGTACTCAAAAAGGGTGGACAGAGAAAATTTGGGTTCTCAAAAAGGGTGGACAGAGAAAAATTTCTCTAACTGTCTGACCCATTTCGTGCACTCTCTCACATTGGGACCCTCAAAAAAGGGTGGACAGAGAAAATTTGGGCTCTCAAAAAGGGTGGACAGAGAAAAATTTCTCTAACTGTCTGACCCATTTCGTGCACTCTCTCACATTAGGACCCTCAAAAAAGGGTGGACAGAGAAAATTTGGGCTCTCAAAAAGGGTGGACAGAGAAAAATTTCTCTAACTGTCTGACCCATTTCGTGCACTCTCTCACATTAGGACCCTCAAAAAAGGGTGGACAGAGAAAAATTTCTCTAACTGTCTGACCCATTTCGTGCACTCTCTCACATTGGGAGCCTCAAAAAAGGGTGAACAGAGAAAATTTGGGCTCTCAAATAGGGTGGACTGAGAAAATTTGGGTACTCAAAAAGGGTGGACAGAGAAAATTTGGGCTCTCAAAAAGGGTGGACAGAGAAAAATTTCTCTAACTGTCTGACCCATTTCGTGCACTCTCTCACATTGGGAGCCTCAAAAAAGGGTGAACAGAGAAAATTTGGGCTCTCAAATAGGGTGGACTGAGAAAATTTGGGTACTCTAAAAGGGTGGACTGAGAAAATTTGGGTACTCAAAAAGGGTGGACAGAGAAAAATTTCTCTAACTGTCTGACCCATTTCGTGCACTCTCTCACATTGGGAGCCTCAAAAAAGGGTGAACAGAGAAAATTTGGGTACTCAAAAAAAGTGGACAGAGAAAATTTGGGTTCTCAAAAAGGGTGGACAGAGAAAATTTGGGTTCTCAAAAAGGGTGGACAGAGAAAATTTGGGTTCTCAAAAAGGGTGGACAGAGAAAAATTTCTCTAACTGTCTGACCCATTTCGTGCACTCTCTCACATTGGGAGCCTCAAAAAAGGGTGAACAGAGAAAATTTGGGTACTCAAAAAGGGTGGACAGAAAAAAATTTGGGTTCTAAAAAAGGGGGGACAGAGAAATCTGGGCCCTCAAAAAGGGTGGACAGAGAAAATTTCTCTAACTGTCTGACCCATTTCGTGCACTCTCTCACATTGGGAGCCTCAAAAAAGGGTGAACAGAGAAAATTTGGGTACTCAAAAAGGGTGGACAGAGAAAATTTGGGTTCTCAAAAAGGGTGGACAGAGAAAATTTTCTCTAACTGTCTGACCCATTTCGTGCACTCTCTCACATTGGGAGCCTCAAAAAAGGGTGAACAGAGAAAATTTGGGTACTCAAAAAGGGTGGACAGAGAAAATTTGGGTTCTCAAAAAGGGTGGACAGAGAAAATTTGGGTTCTCAAAAAGGGTGGACAGAGAAAATTTGGGTTCTCAAAAAGGGTGGACAGAGAAAAATTTCTCTAACTGTCTGACCCATTTCGTGCACTCTCTCACATTGGGAGCCTCAAAAAAGGGTGAACAGAGAAAATTTGGGTACTCAAAAAGGGTGGACAGAGAAAATTTGGGTTCTCAAAAAGGGTGGACAGAGAAAATTTGGGTTCTCAAAAAGGGTGGACAGAGAAAAATTTCTCTAACTGTCTGACCCATTTCGTGCACTCTCTCACATTGGGAGCCTCAAAAAAGGGTGAACAGAGAAAATTTGGGTACTCAAAAAGGGTGGACAGAGAAAAATTTCTCTAACTGTCTGACCCATTTCGTGCACTCTCTCACATTGGGAGCCTCAAAAAAGGGTGAACAGAGAAAATTTGGGCTCTCAAATAGGGTGGACAGAGAAAAATTTCTCTAACTGTCTGACCCATTTCGTGCACTCTCTCACATTGGGACCCTCAAAAAAGGGTGGACAGAGAAAATTTGGGCTCTCAAAAAGGGTGGACAGAGAAAAATTTCTCTAACTGTCTGACCCATTTCGTGCACTCTCTCACATTGGGAGCCTCAAAAAAGGCGGGAACAGAGAAAATTTGTGCTCTCTAATAGGGTGGACTGAGAAAATTTGGGTACTCAAAAAGGGTGGACAGAGAAAATTTGGGTTCTCAAAAAGGGTGGACAGAGAAAAATTTCTCTAACTGTCTGACCCATTTCGTGCACTCTCTCACATTGGGAGCCTCAAAAAAGGGTGAACAGAGAAAATTTGGGCTCTCAAATAGGGTGGACTGAGAAAATTTGGGTACTCAAAAAGGGTGGACAGAGAAAATTTGGGTTCTCAAAAAGGGTGGACAGAGAAAAATTGGGCTCTCAAAAGGGGTGGACTGAGAAAATTTGGGCTCTCAAAAAGGGTGGACAGAGAAAAATTTCTCTAACTGTCTGACCCATTTAGTGCACTCTCTCACATTAGGACCCTCAAAAAAGGGTGGACAGAGAAAATTTGGGTTCTCAAAAAGGGTGAACAGAGGAAATTTGGGCTCTCAAAAAGGGTGGACAGAGAAAAATTTCTCTAACTGTCTGACCCATTTCGTGCACTCTCTCACATTGGGACCCTCAAAAAAGGGTGGACAGAGAAAATTTGGGCTCTCAAAAAGGGTGGACAGAGAAAAATTTCTCTAACTGTCTGACCCATTTCGTGCACTCTCTCACATTGGGAGCCTCAAAAAAGGGTGAACAGAGAAAATTTGGGCTCTCAAATAGGGTGGACTGAGAAAATTTGGGTACTCAAAAAGGGTGGACAGAGAAAATTTGGGTTCTCAAAAAGGGTGGACAGAGAAAAATTGGGCTCTCAAAAGGGGTGGACAGAGAAAATTTGGGCTCTCAAAAAGGGTGGACAGAGAAAAATTTCTCTAACTGTCTGACCCATTTCCTGCACTCTCTCACATTAGGACCCTCAAAAAAGGGTGGACAGAGAAAATTTGGGTTCTCAAAAAGGGTGAACAGAGAAAATTTGGGCTCTCAAAAAGGGTGGACAGAGAAAAATTTCTCTAACTGTCTGACCCATTTCGTGCACTCTCTCACATTGGGGCCCTCAAAAAGGGTGGACAGAGAAAATTTGGGTTCTCAAAAAGGGTGGACAGAGAAAAATTTTTCTAACTGTCTGACCCATTTCGTGCACTCGCTCACATTGGGAGCCTCAAAAAAGGGTGAACAGAGAAAATTTGGGTACTCAAAAAGGGTGGACAGAGAAAATTTGGGTTCTCAAAAAGGGTGGACAGAGAAAATTTT
>JAKKPZ010000970.1:0-11634 GCA_022814885.1 Ditylenchus destructor | reverse complement strand
AGAAGGTTTACGGATTTTTGAAATAGTGAAAATTTTTTTTCTGACAAAACGGCATAAAATTAAAAAATTTTCCCCTGCGGGGCTATTTGGATACCAGTTCCCCCATCAAGTTTTTTTAAAATTAAAAATTTTCATATGAAAATCATCAAAAAGGGAAAAAATTTTTGCAAAAACCATAAGCAAAAATGGGAAAATTTGGACATTTTGATATTTTCCCGGAAAATTTTTGGAAAAATACAGGTAAAATTTGATTTGGGCATGTAAATTTTATGAAAAAAATTAACTAAATCTTCTCAGTTTTGTCTATTTATATTAAATATACAAAATACTAGCAAAAAACAAAAAAAAGCCCAAATTTTTTGATGCCAAAAAAAAATAGGCGGGAAAAGAATAAAATTTAAATCGGGCTCGAAGCTCGGGCTCGGCTCGGCATTATTGGCGAGCCCGAGCCCGAGCCTGGGCTCGGGCTCGAGCTCGGGCTCGCCAAGTGAATCCGGAATGTTGTCGAGCCCGAGCCCGAGCCCGAGCCTGGGTGGGTCAGGCTCGAAGCTCGGGCTCGCCGAATTTTGCCGACCCCTAGTTTCCAATGACAATGCACCAAGATATGCAAAATAGGTGCATCAATAGACCACGGATCAAAAGGAACACGGATTTAAGACCATTGATCAAAACTGTGAATGGAACATTGTGGAAGAGCAGAAAATTATTATTAACCCTTCATTGCCCGAGCCGTAGACAAAAGGCAGAATTCTGGCGCTACCATTAGCTTTCCTTTTGGTGAGCTGTCTTTATCAAAATCATGATGGCCGCCATTGTTTATTTCTCTTTTCTATGTGATCTATTTACAGACACACTCTTTGTATAAATAAAGCTGTGCCGCGCCACCGCTCTCGCGGCGGCCAGCGCCGAAAAAAAATTTTTGTCTAAAAAATTTTTGTCTAAATTTTTTGAAAACCTGTATCAGCACATCCGTACGAACATTTTAAGCTATCACTTGTCCGGAAATGAGCAGTGGAAGGGGACTAAACGTTAATGGACAGACGGACACTGGCTTCTTAATAAAGTAACATGAACACTCATTCGTTTCTTTCTTTTTGTAAAGTCTTTAGCAAATCAAAATCGTATCCGATCGGATACACTCGGCAATGAAGGGTTAAACAGATCAAAACCATAGCCCTTGAAACATTTTATTCAACAAAAAAGTATGAGGATGGTGCACAATATTCCAAACGAGAAGAGAAATAAGCGTGATTATATTTTATTCAAACGATAATTCCACAGAGAGGAGATATGATATCTCAGTGGTTGACATGGATTATATATGATTCCGTTTATTTTTTGTTTAACTTTATTTGTTTAGGAAACCAAAATTTGTTTATTTCCGCGAGTTCTGCTCTCTTTATGCCAGGTGTTGTGATTTATCACGTGAGCCTTAAGATTACTGCTCGAGGAGGTAGCGTAGGACGCATTTGTATGGTTTCTCTCCAGTATGTACTCGCATATGAGTTTTTAAGCTGCTATTAGTCGCACTAGCATATGGGCATTCACTGCACTTGTATGGCTTCTCACCTGTATGCTTGCGCATATGAATTTTTAAACGACTTCTGTATGCAGTCGCATAAGAACAATGGTCACATTTGAAAGGTTTTTCGCCTTTGTGTGCTCGTGTATGGGCATGAAGGTTTCCGCTGTATGCAGTGACGAACGCACAGTCTTTGCATTTGTAGGCTTTCTCTTTTGTGTGAGTGCGCAAGTGGCTTTTCAGGTGATCATTCCTTGAACTAGCATATGGACAATGACCACATTTGTTGATTTTACCTTAAATTGTTCAATAATTACAGTTGTAATCGTTTACCTTGTTTCCTCCAAAAAGGAAAGACGAAACAAGCCGGTACATATTTTTCCTTGCGAATTGGAAAATGGAGGTTCCTCAAAAAGTTACTTTCCAATACGATGGCCGCGTTATTTTGACTCACCCTGTACAGTTAGCTTCTCCAATCATAATTTGCATACAAAAATCCGTATCCGATAAAAACCGCCGTATTAGAGATAAATGGCGTATTTAAATCGGAATAAAAGAATCGCAACAAATTGAATTTTTGAACAAACATTTTATTATTATTTTGGATGAGTTGATAAAATAATGAAACATTTTGGTGTTGAAAAATTGTTTACGAATTTTTGCAAATAAAACGAATTGAATTTATTCGTGTTATAAACAAGACCTACCTTTGGGTGTTTTATTTTGCTGGCTGCTTGTTGTTAGAGGTTGAGAAAAGTCTTGCACATTGGGGATACTGTTTGAGCTAAACTGCTCCCAGATATTTTCTGTTTCCGATTCGATTTGAATTAAAAGATTGCCATTAAAAGATGTGAATTCACTTCCCAACGTCGTTCCATGAATTTCGGGAAAGCTGAAGATTTGGGTAGGTGGAAGATCGGCTTGTTGATTTTGCGATATCATCAACCACTCAGTATCAATACCGATATTATCTGTTCCGCTGTAAACCGTTTGTATATCTGTACCTGTTCCAGTGAATTCGGGTCGTCCTGACGATGTGTTGCAATTTGTGTGACAATATAAATGGAGCCAGAGTGCATTTTCATCGGAGAACGATGCGAAGCATAAATGACAGTAGACTTCGTTAACACTTGGCAATATCGGGTGTCTGAGATAAACTATGTATGTTGGCCTACACTCCGTCTGTTTTTGATCATTAATTTTTGCTTTTCAGGGTCAACTTACAAGGATTTTTTACAAAGATTCCTTCGAAAATTTGGACATTCTAATTCTAACACTTGGCAATATCGGGTGTCTAAGATAAACTACAAACAATGGAATTAGTTAAAGGTGAACCAACCTGAAGTGCGATGTTACCATGTGATAAGTACACGCGTCAAAACCCGTGAAATAGTCGTCGCACATCCGACAAGTAAAAATCACTTTTGAATCGCTCTCCGTAATAAACAAAAATAAGCACTTGATAGAATGCGCTTGAAATAGGGAAAAATGGGTTTTTTGGTTCTGACGGTAGAAGTTGCTGAAAATTTACATACAGGGGTTTTCGGATATGCTGAATCCGAATTTGAAATCAGATTTGAAATTTGAAAATTTGAGCAAATTTCTTTTTTGTTTTAGATCGTAATATATAGGTGATTTAGAGTATTACTGCTTTTGGAATTTTTGGATTTCGGTTTTTTGAAAAAATGGTTTTTGATAGGTTTCAGGCTAAAGAGCTGAGAATTTGGGGTTGTTGAAGAGAGCCCCCAAAATTTTAAGACCCCGGAAATTTCTGAAGAAGTATCCAAGATTTTAAAATAAATGCAAGTTTCTTGATAAGTGTTCAAGATTTTGAGATCAAGTCAAGGTTCGTGAGAAGTATTCATTATTTTAAGATCTAGGCAAGTTTCTGAAGAAGTATCCAAGATTTTAAGATCCAGGAAAGTTTCTGGAGAAGTATTCAGGATTTTAAGATTATTTAATGTAATTACTCTTGGTATTATTCAATAGTTTATGATCCTTTAAACAAAGTATAATGACAGGGGCTTTTCACCTAAGATACCTTTTGACCCCCGGTTCTAGCTCCAGGAAATTCACACCACCCATGCTGGGCCTGCCAGCCTCCCGGAGAGACGCGGGATACGACTGACTCTCCCTTTCTCGATCCCGTCTTGGGAGAGTTCATATTTTCCAAAGTGGCCCGCCTCTTTTGTTCGGCAGGGCCTTTCGATACCATTCATTACATACGCCCGCCGCCGAAAAAAGGCGCCTCGACTTTTTATCTTTTGGAAGGCAGGTACTGGGTGGTTTAGTTATTGTAAAGAAATTGAAGGAGCTAGAACGCTGAACCAAATTGTATGGTGTTAGCCTGTTTTACCAGAGTGTTACAAAAATATTTAAACATGCACAAAAATATACAAAAATCATATATCAAATAATTCAGTATAATATGGAGACGCCTGCAGTTCACCGCCGAGTTACCATTACATACGCCATTACATACGCCGAACGCATTCCTGACTCTATAAAGTTGAGAGAAACTATGTGAGGGAGAAATTAGCGACTGTATAAGCGAGCAAGTTATGTGAACAGAAAAAGGTTGATTTAAGAACGGTTTTTTTTAAATATCTCTAACTATCTCTCAATAACGGAAAAGGTGTGAAATTATGACAAAATTGCGAGGAAATTTCGATGAGAAGTGTTATCAAGAAGTCATAGTTGAAACATTGAGATGCGACAGAATTGTTACCGCAAATGTGGAAATGGTTTATATACGACAATTGTTAATGTAAAAGTATTAAGTTTTGAATTGGCAGTTTTAGCAGAAATATTATTGAGACATCTTTGACGGTTTGAATAATGAGTGAAATTGTTCAGAAATATAGGAAATCTAATTTCAGTTAATGCATAGTTTTTCCCAAAAAAATGGGTTGAAAATTTAAAAAAATATGGAAATCTGTCTTAGATTTATACAAATTTTTTGGCGAGGTAAGAAAGCTGGAATTTTGGGGAAAAATTTTTAATCGACGTAGACATTTTAGATGCTAAAATTTAAAACCGACCAGTTATTGACAGTCATGAAGAAAGAGCTTTGACAGTTCCACGAAAGGTACTTACCGGTTATCTATGTATGCAAAAGTCAAAATTTCAAAATAGCCTAGTCAGTGCCTTCAAAATGATTGTAAAAGTGATGAGTCATTGCTTTATAGTGGTTGTAATTTGTAAGATAGAGCAATAAAAGCAATGACTCATCACTTTTACAATCATTTTGAAGGCACTGACTAGGCTATTTTGAAATTTTGACTTTTGCATACATAGATAACCGGTAAGTACCCCACGAAATTTCTTCCGTTGTCCGTTACCACTATATCGGGTACGCCGTGCCGGCAGATAACGAAGTCGATGAAATTTTCGCAAACCGTGACTGATTTCTGATCAGGCATAGGAGAGAAGATGACAAATTTCGAAAATGCGTCAAAAGTTACCAAGACGTATTTGTTGCCTTTATCCGTCTGAGCAAAAATGAACAAAATCATAAATGCCAGTTTTCGAACAGATTGCCAAACGCGAAATTCAGTGATAGAGTTGCCATTTAAAATGCTAGTCAGTAGCTCTCGTGATTAGTGGCTTTGACTAAAACTATTCGCCTGCTTATTGACCAGAAAGTATAGAATATAGGCTCTAAATGAAACAATTGCCTCATGTTCCCTATTATTTCAATCTTTGCATTATAGGTATACTGAGCCCACCGTCTGTGTCCACAAGAGCTTCAAGCTCCATGAAGATTTGCTGAAACCGCCGTGTGCCGAAATTCCTTGGTTGGTCATTGCCGAACTCGCTCTGATGTGTGCCTGTCTTTTGCTCTTGGTCGTCCTGCCCAACATAGGGGGTGACACCCGGAGCTTGAAGGACCTCCACATTTAATGTAATTACTCTTGGTATTATTCAATAGTTTATGATCCTTTAAACAAAGTATAATGACAAGGGCTTTTCACCTAAGATACCTTTTGACCCCCGGTTCTAGCTCCAGGAAATTCACACCACCCATGCTGGGCCTGCCAGCCTCCGGAGAGACGCGGGATACGACTGACTCTCCCTTTCTCGATCCCGTCTTGGGAGAGTTCATATTTTCCAAAGTGGCCCGCCTCTTTTGTTCGGCAGGGCCTTTCGATACCATTCATTACAATTAAGTCAAGTTTCTTGAAAAGTGTTCAAGATTTTGAGATCCAGGCAACTTTCTGAAGAAGTATCCAAGGCACCTAAGGGACTTGGTCTTAGGCTTAAGCTCCCGAACAACCCTTAAAAGGCGCCAAACAAGCCTTAGGCTTGCGGCTCGAACAACTTGGGGCCAAAGGGACTTAGGTTTAGGCTTAAGCTCCCGAACAACCCTTATAAGGCGCCAAACAAGCCTTAGGCTTGCGGCTCGAACAACCTGGGGCCAAAGGGACTTAGGTTTAGGCTTAAGCTCCCGAACAACCCTTAAAAGGGCATAGTGAGTAAGTGGGTAAGTGAGAAAGTGAGTAAGTGAATAAGTGAGTAAGTGAGTAAGTAAGTGGGTAAGTGAGTAAGTGGGTAAGTGAGTAAGTAAGTAAGTGAATAAGTGAGTAAGTGGGTAAGTGAGTAAGTAAGGGGGTAAGTGAGTAAGTGGGTAAGTGAGTAAGTGGGTAAGTGAATAAGTGAGTAAGTGGGTAAGTGAGTAAGTAATATAAGTATTTTAAGATCCAGACAAGTTTCTTGAAAAGTTCTAAAGATTTGAAGATCCAGACAAGTTTCTGGAAAAGTTCTAAAGATTTTTAGAACCAGACAAGTTTCTTGAAAAGTACTACAGATTTTAAGATCTTTACTGTAAAGCTATGCAATAGTTGTAGGTTTTCTGTAAGTGTTAGAAAGTAAGAGTTAGAAAAAGGTATCGAAAGGTATGCCGCGGGCTTTGCCCGCGGCCCACCGAAAACTAGTATAGACAAATAGACGGCTTCACCGGTCGAGCGGCGCGAAGCGTCGCTAGGGCGGGTGAAACCGAGTGAAAGTCGCAGTCACGACTGCAGGACACCTTAATATAATTTCGGTGCCGAAAGCACCATATCCCGCTAGTATAATTATTACTTTGGGAGGTAATTTCGGAAACAAAGTAGCAAATGCCCATACACAATACCGCCAGTGTTCCTGTGTTATACTCCCTAGAATTGCTCAAGTCGGGAATGTGACTTGGCGGAGTTATTGGGTTTGGCGAGAAACATGTACATTATTTCGTACTCCCCGATCTGTACATTGGATTGAAAGATACGGAATTGCCTGGGCCATTCTGGACCATGATACCTCCCTTATGGTTCAAAAAAAGTTTTTTAGAATTTCTAATTTCTTTTTTAGAAATGTGTAATTAGGGGTTTTACGCGACGCTGATCACAAACTCGGAGGAATTTTCAGGATTTGTATATTGGCTTAAAAGTTACGGGAAGCTGTCATGAGAATGGCATAAGTGAATGACACAAGGTACCAGTGTTTAAATGCCCAATTGATAAACAGAGGAAGATGTGACATGTAACAAGAGCATGGGTATGCATCGATTGAGGCCAGTTTGACCTTCAAGCATCGATCGTGGCCAATTCATAACTTTGACAGTTTGTTTTTAAACATGCCTCGGGTTGACGAATGACAACAGCGACATGTATGTACTGTCATCAGGCTTCGAGATGCCCAATTCATAACGTTGGACCTTCATTTCACTTCGAATTGAATGTATAGGATGACCTTTAAAAAGGACCTTTCAGACAGAGCTGCTCTGTCGTAGCAGAGACGTATGTAGCATGGATGGGCCATTGACTGGGCCATCCATGCTATGTATTGACTGGGCCATGGGCTATATATTGACAGGGCCATGCCTTTTGACCAATATTTGTTTAGAAATAAGCATCAGAAGTGGTGACAACGACATGTATATAGTATACACATACAAGCGCCTACGGCGCTTGTAAAAAAGCGGGAAACTGTATAAATATTATAGCTATTAGCCAGCAAAAGCACCGCCGCTATCGCGTCGTCCTACGACGAAAAAAAATTTTTGTCTAAAAATTTTGTCTAAATTTTGTCTAAATTTTTTGAAAATCTGTATCAGCACATCCGTACGAACATTTTAAGCTATCACTTGCCCGGAAATCAGCACTGGAAGGGGTCTAAACGACAGGCTTCTGACGCACGGACGCACACTGGCTTCTTAGTAAAGTAACATGCCTGCTATGTCACGTGTCTAGAGCATGTTTTAAAACAAACTAGTCTACGGATGGCGCGCGGGCAAAGCCCGCGCGGTTAGCTAATTGAACATGTGGTATATTTGTACATATAGCAGTCTCACTCTCTCGGTTATATTGCCGGTCTCACAGTTATCCAGCAATCAGTTACCGGACAACCGAGAAGTAATTTAAATTATCAGACAACTGTAGAGCTAAGCAAATTAATCTACATAGAAGCTTCAAAATTTTGATTTAACAAAAAAGACACAACATCATATTAAATCACACATTTACGTTTTGGAGTTTCTGCGACATTCGTCTCACTCGACTAAATCGAAATAAGTTACCATCTGACCTACAGTAATCCGGAATTCAGTTACTTTCTAACCAACAGAAATTATTATCGTACTCGTAATCAAAAGTCATAAAGGTCTGATTGACGAGCCCTAACTTTATGACTTAGACCCAAACATTGTCTCAGATTAGGGGCGAAACAATGTATGTCGTATACCAAATTGTTATTTTATCTTAACTTAATTTTTTTGCGTTCTAAACGCTACTTAATTACTAGCTGCGTTGGTCAATGTCACCTGCTCTTTTCCGAGCTGTACAGCCATCAATACAATGAGCTGTAATGTGACGATATAAATGTGTGCGCATCTGCAGACGTGTCTTTTAAGTCATTCGTGATAGGACCGAGGAGCTTTTAAACGAAAATATTGATGCAAAGAAAAGAAAGGAGCGCAAATGGACTTGTGAAAACTGAACTAAGGAATTTTTCTATTTTTAAAATTACAGTAGAATACGGTATGCTAAATTATTAGTACACATTTACCGGTGCCTTTACATAAATTCCCGATGGTACCTTGGTAGTATAACGTAAGAGCCGAAATACGCAAACTAAGCGAAATTCTATATCGCAGCAATTATTGATTTTTGGGGCGGCGATGGACAGGCAGGTGCACCTCACTCTCTCAGGAGCGTCTGCCCACACGAGAATGAACCGGTGCTGTTTATGTCCAGGCAGGTGTGGCTGACAAGAGCTGTGGTGAGATAGACGACGTCAAAGACAGACAGTTAGACATTGCATATGTAATGAGTGCGGCCCTAATTATTCCCGATCAAAATGTCTATGATGGAAATGATCCTCGGTCAAAGTGTTAGTATAGTTTCTTGAAATTCTCTAAAAACACTGAAAGACATTGCAGTCTTATCTTTCAATCTATTCAATCACATATTTTTTGGTTCGTATATTTGAATTTTTTACTGATTTGTAAATAGTAAACAAAAACGAGCGAGAAAAACGGACAAAAGTATTTGCAGTTGGTATATTGTAAAATCATACAAATTATTGGATTTTGAAACAATTTTGGGGAAAAATTTGTTGCCAATTTGAAATTGGTCCAATTTTTCAAATATTTTTGGGAAATGGGCCAAAAATTTGAGTCAGCGTTATTCAGACTCACTTACAAGGGATGTACCGAAAATAATCCGCGCCATATCGAGACCAGGGCTGGGTACTTTGATCGCGGGTCCCAGCCGATACCTGGTGACCGCCAACCCGATCCGATCCCCAAAAAACCCGATATTTCCGATCCGATCCAAAATTTTTCTCCAAATTTGGCTGTTTTTCAAAATTTTTCCCAAATCATCTAAGTTTGCTATTTATGCCCAAAAGTGGGTCAAATTTGCAATTTTTTGGTAAAATATGCCAAAATTAATGTTTTTTTCATAAAATTGTACAATTGTACTACTTTTACCTAATTTTTTTTGGATATACGGGGGCCTGAGGCTCACCCCGCGACTGAGCCGAAGCTCGATTTTTGCCCAGTTATGGCCTCGGCAGCCCTTTAATCTTCTGGCCGAAGCCATGGCCGTAGCCCCGTATATAATAATAATAATAATAATTTGTTTGCACTTCTTGGTGCGATGGGTATATAGACTAGGGATCGGCGAATCCGGATCCGAATCTTTCCGAATCCGGATCCATTTTGGATCCGGATTCGGATTCGTTACGGGTGGCGGGATCCGGATTCGGATTCGATTCGGATGGCAGGATCCGGATTCGGTAAAAATGAGGTCGAATCCGGATCTGACGGATTCGGATTCTCCGTCAAAAAACAAAAGGGTCCTCTCTATTGATTTTAAAATTTTTCTCCGGCCGCCGCCACTGGCGGCGGACGGAGAAAATTTTTGGTCGATTTTTTGCAAGAAATGTCATTTTTGCCAAAAAAAAGTGTCTCTTTTTTGCACTGTCCCATAGTGGGATCTGTAAAAATCAAACTTAAAATTGCTAAAGTAATGCGATTGCCTTATGACTTCATTTAACATTTAGCTTTGAATTTAACTTAACCTCCTAAAGGCTGAACGATATTTGCTAATATTGTATTGAAGCGTATAAAACGCAGAAAGTTATAAACTGTTTAAATCTAAAAAAACTGTTTCGAACCTAATCAATATACAGCTTTTATGTACAAATCGTAGGAGCTTCTCATCAGTATTGACCTACGATCTGTGCTTAGTGATTTAACTATTATGTTCTAAAACAGATGGTTGAATTTTGTTTGATATTGGCTAAGGACTATTGTTTGTTTTGTCTTAATGACATTTTTGAGAGACAGAGAAAAATCCATGAAAAGGTGCTATTAAACCGTACCTTAATTGCAATCTTTGATCCATCTTCGTTGTTGCTCTTGCCGCTTTTTCGCTTTGTGGATTCATTTTGCTTCGGAGAATCAGCTTTTTCGGACATTGCTTTTGTGGCTTTGTTGATGCGAAGAAGTTGTGCGTGCTGAAATATGAGTAATAAGTGTTTATTTCTTGTAAATATTAAGAGCAGTATAAGCAATAGTTTATGGTAAAGATATGAGTAGCAGATAAATGTATGCCTAATGCAAAATTTAAGGTTCAAAAGAAATCAAATTGTTCATTTTTTTAAAATCATTAGCGATTAATTTCATAAAACGTGTAGTTATTATTCATAGTGAGACACATATTATTCGAATACAGCGTTGCTTTAATCGGGTTGTTTGGGGTTTCTAAGATGTGCTTTATATTCGTGGCAAGACATACTTTTGTTTAAACAATTTGAATTTTGTTGGTAGGTGAATACATGGAAAGTAGATTATTTTTTAAATGTCCTGAATTCTTTGAGTATGTTAAATGTTTCGATATTTAATGAATTTAATAAAGTTTTTTTATTGGTGATTATTCGATTTATTTGTTTATTGATTAGACTTTCAGGGCAGCCATTTTCTATAAAAGTATTGAAAAGTAATGTGATGTTAAATTTTAGTCCGTCATAGTGATTATTAGTTTTACTAAAACGTATTAATTCTGTAAAAATAATGTTACTAAAAAAATTGCTGGGAATACATGAGTTAAATTTAGGATATTTCAACACCTTGAAATTGAAATCTCTGGTTTTATCGTAGGTGCATATTTTTATTTTTTGGTTTTCTATGTTTATGTTGAGGTCAAGAAAGGCCGTTTGCAATTCCTTGCTTGTTTTATTTAGTTCCAACTCGGTGCCATATATTTCTTTCGAATATTTATTTAATGAATTGCTGAAACTGAATATATCATCAATATATCTAAATGATAATGATAATTCTTTTTTAAGCCAATATAGTTTACATTTAGACATAAATTTGAATTCTAATGCGGTTAGTGTAAGATCAGTAATAAAGGGGTTGCGTTACCTCCTTGAGGTATGCCATTGGTTTGTAAGAAGTTATGGTTCGCGAATTGTATATAACTGTTAGTTATGAGAAATTTGAGTAATTCATGTACTTCAACTAATGTATATTCATTGTATTTGTTATAGTGGTTATGGCTGAAAAAAACTTGTAAATTCGTTACAAAATATCGTGTTACGACCACTTGATGTAAAAGCTTTCTCAATTA
>JAKKPZ010000969.1:0-11641 GCA_022814885.1 Ditylenchus destructor | reverse complement strand
GCTGATCACGAATCTGACGTCAGATTCGATGTTTGTTCTCACGAGGTCGTGTTATTCTCACCAGGTCTCTCACGAGGTCAGAACTTTCCCGGGCGGGATGTTACTTACTGGCGGGATGTTGCTTGGTACAAGATTTAAGGGGCATACTGAGCGGCGTAGCCGCTGTAGTCTCATGCTGCTCTACTCCCGAACAATCCAAGTCTGACCGCTAATGGCGGTGCGCGAAGCGCCGCTGTGCACGCTCCCGCTTCCTAGCTGAGAGGGAGCCGCGAAGCGGCTCCCTCTCAGCTAGTTCCCCTAGTATTTCAGTACTGTCCTTCCGGTCCGTGAGATTTTGGGTTCATTCTTAGGAGTCCTTATTTCATTTTTCAAAGGTCAATTCTTAGGGGTGCTTAATTTTTAAATATACCTAATTTAGGGTAACTTTTTGAGGTCTAAATTTACCTAAATGTACCTAAATTTGGGTAAAATTTTGGTATATTCTCTGTCCCGAATTTTTAAAAGTGCATTCTTACCAGTGCCATTTTTGACACGATACATAAAAAAAATAAATCCAGATTCAGAATCAGCGCGCCTGAAAACCTAAAATACGCAGTTTGGGCATAATGCCAAATTTATGCCAAAGTGGGTGCAAAATCTGAGCTCAAAACCGGATTCCCCGCACATGAAAACCTCAGAAACTGAAAACTTGGTCAAAATCAAGTTTGACTGTCAAGATCAGAGTTCAAATTCGGATTCCCCGCATCAGAAAACACCCCACACGTGTGAAAGACTGTAAAAGGCCACGAAAAAATGGCGATTTCTCAAAAACTTATTTTCCCCCTGTATACAGGGTGTGCCAAATATCCTTATAGTAAGTTAGTGACGTCCGACCTTCCCTCCCTCCGCCGGATGATTTTGGAGTGCATTCTTAGGGGTGCTTATTTCCAAAATGTATTTTAACACTTCCAACCCGGAGAGTGCCAAAGGGCTTATTTTGTAGAGAATTTTGTGCTGATTAATAATAAAAAAAGAAAGTTTGAAAAAAAGTGCTATTTGACACCTAACGGGGCTTTTTCCGAAAACCACTTTCCGGAATCCTCGATTATTAGCGATTTCCATCTTTGGCGTTTTTGGGCAGAACGCCAGAATAACGCCAAATTTTGGCGCTTTCGTGAAAACTGATCTCAGATTTGAATTCAGCACACTCGAAAACCCCCTAGGGTGTAAAATTTCGGGCGAAAATCCCCAAAGAAGCCAAAGTGGGCAGAACGCCAGAAACTGGTACTACAGTATGCTGAATGCCAAAACTGACATCAGCATCGTGTTCAGCGTGGTCGAAAACCCTATAGGGCCAAAAATCTCGGTCGGAAACGGTTTGGAACGCCGAAAACCGGCTATGGGAGATTTACATGAAAAAAATTTGAAAATTTTTTCAGAATTTTGAATTTGCCTCCAAATTTAAATTTTCGTGGCGGGACCCAAAACATGTTTTGGTGTATTCTTGTAGCCTGAGTGGTGGGCTTTCTACTGATATATGACATGGCTAGGCTCCTATCGGAAGAACAAAAGATACAGGCCCTCAAACACAGGCACCTCGAAAATTCTGACGAAAAAAGTGGTTTTCGGAAAAAGCCCCGTTAGGTGTCAAATAGCACTTTTTTTCAAACTTTCTTTTTTTATTATTAATCAGCACAAAATTCTCTACAAAATAAGCCCTTTGGCACTCTCCGGGTTGGAAGTGTTAATACACAATTTTGTACCACAATATTTTAGCGTAAATTTCAGCGGGGAATCCATATTTGAGGTCAAAATTTAGCTAAATTTAGACAAATTTTAGTCTAAAATTTTGTCACTTCTTGCTTTTTTCACCCCAAATGTCATTCTTAGGGGTGTTTATTTTTAGACTTCTGGCTTTTTGGCTACCTAGCGGCCGAAAGCCGCGACTGTCGACCTCACCCTAACCATATATGCGAGGCGCTGGAGGCGGCGAGCAAGTCCTGTGGTCGGGCGCGGAGCGCCCGACCTTCCCCCTTGGAATGTGGGGGAACTTAGAACATATAGCCTTACATGTACATAAAACTTTTAATAGGACTCCCGTTGGGAGTCCCAAGCCGCTAGTTTACGATGATTTGAATTGTCTGTAAGTCTATTCTATATAACCGGTACGAACAAAACATTTCCAATAAACGGAGTTTCTATATAGTAAAATTTTTGATTTTAGCGAAAAGGAGTGCCTTTGGAGCGATGGGATGTGGAGTACACAAAACTGATCGGCGATAAAAAGAAACGCATCTCGGTGGAAACAGTAGAAAATGCAATCCGCAGGGCTTTCGAGGATGATATGGTTCACCAATGGCGCATCAGTCTCAAATGCCTCGTATGCCAATTAAATTGTTTATAAGAAGTTAAGTGTCCGAAAAGTTAAGAATATATGTTCTTTTGTTAAGTATAAAATGGACAGAAACCAAACCGAGAGTAGGCTGATCCTGTGCTTCGAAATGAATCTGATTTGAGTTCATGGAATCAAATAAAAAACTCCTAACTCGATATTTCTGAGATTATTCCTCATCTCTGGTGGGATTCCTCGATTTCGACTCGACATCACAAAATTTTTAATTACTGGATCAAGTTTAAGTGACTTCGCCAGCAAACATTTCCGCCTTTATGTATAAGAAAACTCGCTTTTGTTTATTTCATATTTAGTTATCCGGACAGCGGATCAAAGTGCCAACTCGTTATGTCGATTGTATTCATATGGAATGTTTTGACCTTGAGCCTTTTCTCCGGATGAAGACGCAGAAAAATATTTTGACCTGTCCAATATGTCAACGAGATGTCGAGAACGCTCTAGACGGTCTTCGTATTGATAAGTAAGTAAATAAATTTCGTTATGCTCTATGGGCTTTAGAAGAAGTGAAATGATTCTATAGAATATTTTTGACTGTACATTAATTCGCGACTATTGCCTCGCAAATAAGTTGTCTCTACAAAACTAGATCGGTAATTAAAGAATATTTATGCACAAAGAACTTTTCTGGATTTATTATATTCGGAAATCTATATTACCAACACTGTAATGTACCTTATTTAGATATTTTGAAAATGTGCTTATCTCATTACCTGAGGCAATGCAAGTGGAGCTCCGCCCTGATGGCTCTTTCACGGAAGTTCAGAAGGAATCAGACGTAATAGCGATCGACGAAGAAGAATCGCATTTGTCAGATAACAATACATCGGGTTTGGAGGTAAGGAACGTTTTTCTCTGTTACCTTTTATAATGTTTAGCATATGTAGTATCATTATTAGAAGAGCAATATTCTAAATCGTGAGAATTTGACCTTTTAGGAGGGAGAGTTATTCTCCACGGATAACGATGAATGCATCACACTAAGCGACGCAGAGGAATACATCCCGCCGAACAAGAAACCAACTCTGGAATTAGAGAAGACTAATTCTCGGAAGGCCCGACAGTTACAGGTAGGTCAACTGCTTTTGGGCTTTGACGAATCTAGTGGTCATATTTACTTTCGTTAATTTACGCGTAAAAACTGTCTCCAAAATATTTCGAAAATGTATATGTTTGAAACTTGGATTAGTGGTAGTAAATAGAAAAATTAAACAGAATATTTAACTCAATGTATTTGCAGCTAGAACCCACGATTCCGATTGGTGGTGGTTATGAATCACAATTAGGAAGTCAAGCTTCTAACAGGAGTCCTGCCAGCCCGATCTATGGTGTGAGGCCAAGTGAGTTATTGAAATGATTATTGTATAATTATAACTACTTTATTGATACTTGCTTGATGCGACACCTTTTTAGTGTACTCACCAAACTATAGTCCTGTTTCTCCAACTTACTCGCCGAGAAGCCAGAACTATTCGCCAAAGAGTCCAAGTTATTCTCCTAGAAGTCCAAGTTATTCGCCCGCATCTCCCCGATATTCTCCGTCGTCGCCTCAGGATTCACCTTCAATTCCGCAGGCAATTGTTGTTATTACTGAACAAATTTATTTAAACAAATATAAGCTTCGGAACAATTTTGATCCATTTGAAATTTCGGAAAGGAAATAATAAATTTAATTTGCGTGATCATCTCACTTTCTATCAAAGCTTTTATTTTGACACCATACTGACTATAAGTTACAGGTTTCATTTTAAATTTTTAGTATTCGCCCTCATCGCCTGAATCTTGGCCGTCGAGTCTACAATATTCGCCGTCATCACCACCGTACTCGCCGTCGAGTCCACCATACTCTCCATCTAGCTCGAAATATTCGCCGTCATCATCGCAGTACAGTCCACGTGGAAACGCACCGTCATGGGTGAGTTATTTTTGTTCTTACGTGATTCTAGAATATTAAATATATTTTTCTGTACTCGCCGTCGTCGCCGCTCTATTCGCCGTCGAGCTCACAATATTCGCCCAGCTCGTCGCAATATTCTCCAAGTTCGCCTCAGTATTCTCCGAGCTCGTCACAGGTTTGATTTAAATTTACATATTTTAACATACTCCATAATGTGCTTTAGTATTCCACATCATCTCCGAATGACAGTAACAAATAAAGCGTATCAATTATGGATGTTTACAATATTTGTATGTTTCTAATTGTAGCAAATTTTCTTTTCATGTTTAACTTTTATTTGATTTGCATTATTGAATAAATTATTTTCTTTGGAATTTTATAATGTTTAATGTAAAATTTTGAAACAAGGTCTTTAGGTTGACATTATTATCCAACCGAAGAAGCAAGGCTAGCTCATCGGCCATCTAATTTAGTTTATGTTAAATTTAATAATTTCTGTAGAGTGCGGTTCCACAATTTTTACATTGCAATACATTCTATTTTTCGATGAAACACTTTTTCCATTGGCAGTTTTGCAACAACTTTTTACAAATTCAATCCTTACGTCTCTAAAATCACTGAAATTCTAGTGGAAGAGTAGTACTAGTAATATCTGTATTCTTACCAACACCTCTAAGCATTTGTGAAGCAATAACTGCTGTTCCATTTGGGCTATTACATTGCGCAATACTATTTGGCCTTACAGACCCAACGATCTCGAGATCCGACTAACGAAACATGTCTTCTTAATTATGGCTTGTCGATATTTTGTGCCACACAGTGCGATCCTCTCCCCCCACACAATGCAATCATTAGGCAGCCTGTTATTGTCAACGAGAAACAATATCCTCACATGAGTAATGTTTTGTTATTCACCAATAACACGTTTAGCACGACCCTGGATTAATTCAGCGATTAATCGAAAATTTAATCTTACGAGGAACACTCACCGGGACGAAAATCAAGATTTATTGTTGTTGAAACGAGTATTTTGGTACACCATAAGTGCATTCTTTATAGTGCTTATTTCTGACAGTCCAAAATTTTGGAGGCCAAATTTTGCCGCGAGGCTCCCCTGACAAAGCCACTGAGGGCATACTTATTTACCCCGAACAACCCAACGCAAAGCGCCGCGGATGCACGCTACCCGCTTCCTAGCGGGGGAGAGCCGCGAAGCGGCTCCTCCCCCGCTTGTATGGATTGATGCTGTGGTGTGAGCTCAGTTTCTGATGTTTACAGGTAAAGAGGAAAGGAGATTTATCAGGTTCAAAATTACGTAAAATTTAGGGACTCTAAGCAAATATGTTATGCAAACTAATTATGATTTAATTCAAAAACAAAAGCAAAGTGTTATATCGTTTGCACAAAATAATCAATGCTAATAGAAAAAGACCGTCCTCTATATAAATAATGAATAGATGCAGGTCTGTTATTCTATAGTTTTATTTCGAAATACTCATTTGATGCTCAAACGATTATTCTAGGCCGATTGGGACAAAATAAGTTTTGGTGCAGTGTAAAAGCGGTGCAGCGAAGCTATATTTGACTATAATTCTCTGTACACAGAATACAAGTCCGCTAACTAATTCGGATAGGGATATTCTGCCAACTGGATTATTTGCCAACTCCTTATAAAAAGGATTGTTTGCCAACTCCTTATAAAACGGATTGTTTGCCAACTGGATTATTTGCCAACTGGATTATTTGCCAACTCCTTATAAAAAGGATTGTTTGCCAACTCCTTATAAAACGGATTGTTTGCCAACTGGATTATTTGCCAACTGGATTATTTGCCAACTCCTTATAAAAGTGACGTTTTGCCAACTCCTTATAAAACGGACGTTTTGCCAACACGGTATATTTTTGCCAACACGGTAAAGGATATTTCTCCTACTACAGTTACGGTTAGTGAAATTTTAGCTTTTTTCAGCTTATTGAGTGCATCAAAGAAAGCAATGACTAGTCAGAGCAGACATGCAGTTATTTGTGTTCCAACTGATTCTAGAGCCAATCGAATTATTTTTGCGTTCATTTATGTAAGATTTTATCTGAAAGACAAATGCTGTATATCTAATCCTTTTCACGCTATATAATTGTACAACTTCTGAACAGACATTCATTTTATCCTCTTTCAAGTTTAACATTATTTCCGTTACAGATTTATGGCATCCGCACGGGAACAACTTCAGCAGCTGCACAAAGCCCAAAAACGGATTTTTAGGTCGGTTTTGTCATTGGCCTTGATTCCACCAGAACATGTTCGCCGCGCATTCATGCTCATTGTCGGAAATGCAGTTCCGGGACTTCGGACATGGCTCGGCTACTTTGCAAAAAATTTCGTCGGCTTGACTCAATTGGAGAAGGACCGCGGAGCCGCCGCATTCGACCCCCTACGAGTTTTTCTTCGCCGTAGCCGCAGTACTGAGCGCTTTACTGCACCTAGCCCCATGTCTACAATCACAACAATGATGTCACGCCACAGCCGTAGGTCTTCTCTCCGTAGTACAAATTCGGCCTTAAATGCGACCTTGCCAGCCCGGCCCTCGACTTTATCAAACCGAAGTAGCTTTCAGCTTGTGCAGCGATGGGACATGGAAATTGTGCAAAAGCCGAGATATGCGATCCCGTTCTGGAATGTATTCAACCGGGCTCAAAACGCACTAGAGAGGACCAATAATGGAATGGAGGTATCACACAAATATTTTGCGGTAAGAGTTAAACAATAAAAGCTTTACACACTAAAAGCTAAAATTTTTAGAATATACATTCTTACTAAAATGTTTTAACTAAATTAAATTTATATATAATAAATAAATGAATTTTAGAATGATCTCAATCACCATCCGTCGTTAAGCGACTATTTGGCAGCCCTGCTAAATGATGTCGACAAACAAGTTGATACTGCCCGTGCAGTGCGAATCCAACACAGCCGTGGACGGCCAAAGCTCAATGTGATCAAAGAACAGCAAGTGATCAATGTTTTGAATGCTGCAAACTTCGACACGGATGAAGGGCTCATCGATGCTGTGAGTTTGCTAAGCTTGGTAATGCAAGGATTTGTCGACGGTCTGCACGTGCCTAATGAAGACCAGGAAGAAAATGAAACATCGGATGAGGAATTCTAACTTTTATTTATATTTGTTTTTCCTTTTTGTTAACATGTTTATGAATAAATGTCCATTTTATAAGTAGTTGGCGAAAAAAGTTGGCAAAAAATCCGTTTTATAAGGAGTTGGCAAATAATCCAGTTGGCAAATAATCCAGTTGGCAAACAATCCGTTTTAGAAGGAGTTGGCAAACAATCCTTTTTATATGGAGTTGGCAAATAATCCGGTTGGCAAATAATCCAGTTGGCAAAATGTCCTATTTCCTAACTAATTTCGTTGGTGTAGGCATCAAACTGAAACCCGCGCTGCTTTACTACACACTGACTTGCCAGTCAGCCGTCCTCCAGTCAAATACAGAAGAGTAGTAGACACAATTTTTAGGCCTGTTTGGGCGCGATAACAAAACAGTGAGACGCAAGCGATACACTAGAACTGTGCTAAATTATTCTTTGTCTGCGGCGATACACATTTAATTAAGTTCGCTTACTTTATTCAAGCATAAAATTCAAGCGTATCAAAGTAAGAAAGCATTTATAGAATTACACATGCTAGTTTTTAGGTTGGCGTGGGTAAAGCTCGCGCCCATCTCGTGATAGCATATTTGCAGTTCCAAAATATCGAAAATGCAATCGTTCGAAATATTTAATTAACTTTGAGTAAAACAAATTTTTTACAATTTTATTTTGAACAATATATTGTTATTATTACTAGGGATGTGCAATGATAACCTTTGATAACCCAGGAAAAGGAGGTTATCATGATAACCCTATAGGTTATCATGATAACCCGTTGGTTATCATGATAACCCTTCAGGTTATCATGATAACCTCCCTTTATCTGAAAAGGTTATCATTGAGGTTATCATTGGAAAGGTTATCAAAGGTTATCATTGCACATCCCTAATTATTACTAGCACTTTATGCCCGGCTTCTCGTGTTTTTTTATACTTTTCCAACGGAAATAGTTTTCACTTTTTGCAAAAATTTAAAATTCTTAAAACGCACATTTTTCAAAATTCAAAATCAAGAACACTCCCAATCATCTCAATTATCGAATACAGATAAAACATACACGAATCGAAATCCTCCCCTTTTAGCAAATTATAATACTTTTACTGCAAGCGAAGCTTTTCAGTAATTCACTGTTATTTATGTAGGGGATACCCTGGGCTACAATTAGAATACAAAATTAAAAAGGGGCGTCGAGAAATTTTGGTTTTACATCGGCCCAAACTTTTTACTAATTATGAAAATTACGTTAGAGCAAAATATTTTTACAAGGCAAGTAACACGGTTTTTTCTTGAAACTTTCGTAAAACATATCCAGAAAAGAATAAAAACAGCATAAAACATGATTTTGTGACATTTTATAAAAAATTATGACATTTGAACATCGCTTGAAAAAATATCCCTAGTGGGGACTATACTGGATGTCAGTACACGGTGAATCTGTTATGCGATTATAACATAATATGTTAAAAATCTGACAAAAACTAACCAATCCGGAAAATTTTTTTCTGAAACTGTTCTAGAACTCTCGAGGAACAATCCACAAAATATTTCGAGCTATGAGTCATCATAGATCGCGGTATATTTCATTTTTAGTTCGTCTGGCAAATAAAGTACAGTTTCCCTACCACAAACACCTCAGGGCATTTAACATCGACCTGGGTGGTCCGATCTCGAAAATTTCAGCGTCACCCACCTAGACACATCCAGAGGAATCGATATACGTGTCACACACCCATGTAGGTGCTCAGGAACAGCTATTATAAAAAAGGACAGTTTCCCCACGATGGAGCAAAACGTGATCTATAATTTTGGCTGTTTCGTAAAAAGTACAAGAAAATACGGAATTTAATTACATCAGTCTTACAAAGACGTCATTTGTCACATAACATTTTCGATAACTCTCAACTCCCATTTAGAATGTTCTAGAATGCTTTTTATATACTGGGGGGCGAAGTGTCCGGGAGCGAAGTGACCGGGGGCGAAGTGTCGCCGGGGGCGAAGTGTCGCCGGGGGCGAAGTGTCCGGGGGCGAAGTGACCGGGGGCGAAGTGTCCCGGGGGCGAAGTGTCGCCGGGGGCGAAGTGTCCGGGGGCGAAGTGTCCTGCTCCCGAATTTCTCCACCATGGCTAAAACACAAAAAGTAATTACATATTCTTATTCAGGACAAAAAGTTGACTCTATAAGAGTAATATCAGATTTTAGCTAGGAAACCAAAAAATTGGCCAAAAATTACTTCAAAGTTGTTGTGCGTTTTCGCAACGCTGGGAACGAATGGGGGTACATATTTGCGTTGCGTTTTTGATAACACTGGGAAATGAAGGGTTAATCACTGCTGGCTTCTAAACAGTTTGATCTTCCGTCATACTACCATCTTCCGTCACCCGTTTAAATAAACTTAACGTTTTCAACCATCTCTATTCCATAATGATAAGGGAAAAGACATATTTAACAGATTTATTCAGTCTGTGGATAAAATAAACAGCTGGATGCAGTTCTTGAATGAAATGAATAACGCAGAAGTAAATTATTCAGAAATAGTACGGGTATACTTCACGCAAATCGAATTATCATAACGTTCTCCGGCGGATATCTCTTCTTTCACAAAACCGAAGTTGCGCAAGATCAATTCAGTCTTCAACCAATTGTTGTAGTAATTTTCACCGGTGATATACAACGTATCCCATCTGTGGCTCTTGGTTTCGATTTCCTGTCGCAAAGCTTCCAAAATCTGATTGCCCTTAAGGTTTTCACTGATTACGAGAAAGCCGACGTAGCTTACATTTTGGCCGTCAATATTTACATTGCCTGGTTTCCTTGCTACAATTATAATTTCGGTGCGATTGGTCACAGGTCTAAAATAAATAATGAGCACAAGTAAATTTTGAGTATTCACACTGTCAGAAACGCAGAAAACGTTTCACCTAAAATTAAACTTAAGCATTTAACTACCGTCCATAATTATGCTGTGGTAAAAGTGTTTCGCGGTTGTTGGTATTAATTTGCTCCTAGCTAAGTTTAAGAAACTTTTTAACCTAATAGCAAATCATTTCGTTCAGTAGTTTCATTATGCTAGATTTCCAGATCTAAACCATTATGCTGGCTTTCCAAATCTCCAATTTAATTTTTACTCACTATTACAATTCGGTACTTTACAGTTGCCGTGCTAATTTGGTGTCGCAAAACGTCATAAAAAGTCAACAGTATTGCCATTACCATTATTTTCGTCAACGTTATCAAAACATTGTAGATACTAATTACGAAATATGAAAAAAGGTGGTATAGATAACCATAATGTACCCAGGATAAAATTTGTTTTTCAGAATAATTACCGTAAATCTTCTAATTAGTCCGCCTTCTCAAATTAGTCCTCCTCATGCAACACAGAGATAAAAATTGTCTGCCGCCTACAAATCATTTATACACAGTGATTTCACTATTTAAACTCAAAAAATGTTTATTCAGAGTTACTAGAACAGAGCAGACTAGACAGTGCAAATTGGATTAAATAAACAATCAACGCTTTGTGCGCATGAACAGTGTCTTGCGGTGAGTTCTCTGCCTCTTATTCTCTGTCCTTCTGCTTATATTTGTCTTTTTCTATTTCCTTCTGTCTTTAACCCCCGGTACTTTTTTTCCTTTCGACAATGTATCGCTTGGAAGGAATGAGGAAATATCATTGTGAGAAAGGAAAGAAAAGAAATAGTGTAATGTCTGACTGTCTGCACCCGCCATCTGCCGGCTGGTGCAGACAGTCACACACAACACTATTTCTTTTCTTTCTCACAATGATATTTCCTCATTCCTTCCAAGCGATACACAGTCGAAAGGAAAAAAGTACCGGGGGTTAAAGACAGAAGGAAATAGAAAAAGACAAATACAAGCAGAAGGACAGAGAATAAAAGGCAGAGAACTCACCGCAGGGCACTGCGCATGAATCAATTTTATATTCAAAGCGCAAAGAAGATATAAATTCTGTCTGCAGTGTTAGAGCGTTAGTTCCCCAGGGGGTGGGGGATAAATTAGATGATTTATGGTTGCTATAAATATCTTACCTCATACTCTTCTGAATCTCATCAACCAACGGCTGAATATTGTAGAAGTCTGCTTCGCACAAGAGATCTAAAACAAAAAATAAATAAACTTCAATAATATCACAGGATTACTTGTTTTTGACAGTGGCTTTAATGTATCTGATTATT
>JAKKPZ010000968.1:0-11721 GCA_022814885.1 Ditylenchus destructor | reverse complement strand
GTGAGTCTCTCCTTTCTGCCCAACAGTTCATAATGGATCACGCCTTCCATATCCCACCAGACGGAGAGCATTAACTTTTTCCCATAGCGATCTGGCTTCGGATCAGGTTTTGGCTTTTCTCCTGGGCCCACCCATTGCCTTTTGCGGCGAAAGTTGGCGTGAAATATCCACTTCTCGTCCCCTGTTACTAGGCGGGGTAAAAAGGACTTACGATGGTAACGGGACAATAAATTGGCGGAAATGGACATTCGCTGCCATTTGTCGGCATCGTTCAGGTGGTGCGGTATCCAAGCACCATACTTTTTCTTATAGCCAAGAGCTTTCAAATGGTCTTCTACTGTAGAATGACTGGTCCCAAGCTGCTCTGCAAAATCGCGTGTTGATTGCCGATTGTCTTCATGAAGAAGTGCCAAAAGAGATTGATCATCCAATTCAGATGGCCTTCCGGAGCGGGGTTGGTCTTCAAGATCGGTTAAACCTTCCCGAAAGCGTTGGAACCATAACTGGCAAGACCGTTCAGTAGTAGTGCCCGGGCCGTACAAATCACTGATATTACGGACGGTTTGGGCTGCATTAGTACCACGAGAATATTCATAATAAAAAATATGCCGTAAATGGTTAGGCGGGAGGTGTCTTTCGGAAATCGATATTTGTAGTAAAATTAGAAGACAAACAAGAATTTTCCACATAGTTGGAAAGAGTGACAGCTACGCTTATCAAATGCATAAACATTGCCCGGCCAATCTTTGAATGTTGAGGAAAATGATAAGGACAAACAAAACAGAAAGGACTTTCTTGCCAAACCAATATATAAAGGATTACATTCAGCGCAAACAAAATAAAACCAAATAAGATTTCGAATCCTAGAATTTCGATTTTCATATTCTCATATCAAATTTCTATAAACAATGCACGTCCCAGAAAAAGTTGTGAAGCTATAGAAAACCCGAAATTTTCGTAAATATATTTTTTGGGTTTTGGTCCGCGAATTTTTCTGAAAAAAGCATAATTATAGGATGAATGGCAACTAATTGTCATGCTGGTATCCTGGAACGTAACATGTGGTGGAAGCATTTTCATTGTAGCGTGGTGCGAAAATAGGATCGCCAAAAACTTCGATCAACTCACCCAGCACTCGACTCATAGCGGCACGCAAAAGATGCACAAGGAATTTCAACGAGCACTTCTAGCCATGGTAATTTTTAAAAATTTTTGGAATTTTTGGTCAAGAAAAGTGTGCAAGTTCTTAAGAATATAAAATAGCTCCAGAATATACCAAATTCTTCTCGCTCTTTTACTTGGGTACCAAAATATATTATTTACTAGCGAAGTGGGGCCGCTTCGCGGCCCCACTTCGCTAGGAAGCGGTTAGCGTGCATCAGCGGCGTTTCGCGCACCGTCATCAGCGGTCAGATTGGGTTGTTCGGGAGTAAGGGTTGTTCGGGAGTAGAGCAGCATGAGACTATTTCGGGCCTTCGGCCCTCAAGCAGCTGTTGTTCGGGAGTAAGGGTTGTCCGGGAGCATGTTCTAAGTTCACTCACATTCCAAGGGAGAAGGTCGGGCGCTCCGCGCCCGACCACAGGACTGGCTCGCCACCTGCGGTGACTCGCGTATATGGTTAGGGTGAGGTCGACAGTCACGGCCTTCGGCCGCTCCTTTTGACTAATTTGTGTCTCTGACTGTTTTGTGTCTCTGACTGATTTGTGTCTCTGACTGATTTGTGTCTCTGACTGATTTGTGTATTTGACTGATTTGTCAGAGAGACACTGGATAAAATGACCCTTTCAAAAATTCGGGACAGGAAAAAACCTTACATACGGGAACAGGGACCCCTAAGAATGCTTTCCAGAAAAAGGGGGACAGGAAAAAACCTTACATACGGGAACAGGGACCCCTAAGAATACTTTCCAGAAAAAGGGGGACAGGAAATAACCTTACATACGGGAACAGGGACCCCTAAGAATGCTTTTCAGAAAAAGGGGGACAGGAAAATTTACATACGGGAACAGGGACCCCTAAGAATGCCGCTCCAGAATGTCTAAATTTCTCTACATTTTAGCTAAAATATGACCTCACATTCAGATTCCCCGCTAAAAATCACCCTAATTAGGTACCTGTCTAAAATTAAGCACCCCTAAGAATCTACTTCCCGTAAATCCCATGCGACGTACTGACAGCTTTAACTTACTATAAGGATGATTAACTAGCACCTGCGGTGCTAGTTAACCGTCGGCCTTCGGCCGTCTAGCCAAAAAACACGTTTTTGCGTTTTGGCGCCAATTAAAATTTTCAAATTTTGAAAATTTTTGGTTTCCCCACCTTAGCTTTTCGAGACCTATCGATTGAGCTATCACTCGCCTTTGGCTAACGGCTGGATCGCGAGATACGGGTGCCCCCATCCGAACATTTGGCGTCCTAAGCGCTTGTAACTTTCTTGTTTAGGGGATGAACAACGCTTATTAGGACACTAGCTGCAATCAGGTGCCTTCGGCACCTGCAGGATTTAGGCTTGTTAATTTGAGGGTGCCTAAGAGTTGTTTTGGCGCTTAAGCATAATTAAGCACCCCTAACAACGACCTTCCAAATTTTGTGACTCACATACGGACAGACATAAGCCGCGTATTATAAAAGATATCATTATGACATTATGATTTATCAATAGGATTATGAATTAGGAAAGTCAAAAAATTTGTCAAAAATCACATAAGGGTCCTCCTTGGTTTTTAAAAATTCTGGAACGACTTATCAATGGGGCGAGTTATTTAGACTCGACTGATTCCCTAGGTTCCAGGAAGAAGTTATTATATTTGTTCTTATTCCATGTGTTGAGTTCAGTTCTACAAGCAAAAATATTTTAGGCAATTTGCCCATTGGTAACTTCCACCATTCCCGTGTTCTACTTTATCGCCGTTATTGCACTCAAACTACGCCCCGGGCCAATCTTAGCTCTAATCACAATTTGTCTGACGTCAGTCACACTTATTAATCCATTGACGACGATCATTTGCTTTCGCTGCTATCGCCAAGTGGCTGTTCGTCTTCTAACGTGTGGCCAATTTGGAAAGCCTCGGAGAAATGTTGTCAATACCACGTCTCCTTCTAGGATTACCAGCACGAAGTGAAAGCAATATTTTGTATTTGACCCAAAATTCAAACTATACATTCGTAACGAGAAATAATGGGCTTGAAAAATATTGTGAAGTTCCAATTATCGGACCCTGGAGAAGAAAAAAACCTTTCTTCGGGGTACGGGATATTTCGCCCCTTACACACTGGCGAACCCGGGGAACCTTTATTTCCGGTGTCACTTCGTCGTCCCGGGGCCGATTCTTATCAAGTGCTCATTTGAGCATGCTCAGACGCTTATGCTCAGACGTTTATTTTTGGCCCTGTTATTAGTGGCAACATTAATGCCAGAATCGTGCTAAAAATGTTTTCTGGCAAAATTTGCCATTTGTCACAAAATTCAAAAATTTTTCAAAACTCTTCAAAATCGTTACGATGTTGGTTATTTTCTGCCCATGGCCTTGATATTCTCTGTCTTTTCTCAGCTTCTCTCTCATTAAATTTTCCATTCTATTTCAGCTTTCATTCTTAAAGACAAATTTTTCAATCGAATGTTTACATCGGTTGATTTGTTTTGATTTATTCGTCTGCTAAACCTCCAGCTGCGTCAGTCACGTGCTAAATGTGCTTGTGCTTCTTTGTAGTCTCTTCATCGCCACGCGCAAGCTGAATTTGCGCGTGAATTTGTTCAAACGTCATGAACAAAGAAAAGCCACTAAAAGCAGTCTATTGCTTCGCTTTTGCATAAATATCACGTTTTCGTTCTTATTGATTTCTTTTCACATGTTCATTGAACCAACCCTAAAGCATGTTTTATAGGCCCATTCTGCCAACACTATCGAGTTTATGTTTATCCGAACTCCTTTTATACGCTCTTCCCACTAATCCGAACAATTTCGGTTCTCGGTAATAACGGTTCTCGATTCTTAATGCTCGCGAATAACGTTGTTGAATATATTGCTTTCAAGTTCTTTTCTCATGTTGCTGTTAAAAATAACCCAATAATCCAAATCTCATTTATTTGGATGATTTCGAAGAATTTGGTGAAACAATTTGAAAATTTTAGGTCAAAAGTCGAATTTTGACTGGAAATCAGAAAAATTATATACCGTAAGTCTAATTAGCCCGCCCTCAAATAGTCCCCTTACGAAACAATAAGTCACCCGGGGCTAATTAGAGGATTTACGGTATATGTTTATATATATGTTGCAGATAATATAGATTTTCAGTTAATATAGATGCTAACTAGTTAATATAGATTATTTTGGTTATTTTGTTTCATTTTTGAAACTTTTTGTTCGTTTTTGAGTATTTTTTCAGATTTATCAAAGTATTTGTGACATTGCAATTACCTGACATTTCTAACAATTTTTTTACAGAAATATTTCTACTTATGGAAGCCAAATTTAACTTAGAGTTTTCCTATTTGATGGCGCGAAAGAACCATATTCAGTTGCCGACCTCAGATACCTACGATTCTATTTTGGCGGCCTTCGCGAAACGCAGAAATGGCGAAAAATTGAGCAGTTGGACGATGGCTGATGATTCGCTCAGTGGCGGTCAAGGATATAAGCATTGCAATTGCTTGCAAGGATGTAAAACTGGAAAATGCAACTGCCGGTCTCATGGACGCCTTTGCAACAGTAGATGCCACAACAGTACCAGTTGCAAAAACAAATAATTTATTGTACACGTTGTTATTTCTGTACAAATAAAATTTAATAAAGTTTGAAAAATGAAACAAAATAACCAAAATAATCTATATTAACTAGTTAGCATCTGTATTAACTGACTTTTTCAGTTAGCATCTATATTAACTGAAAATCTATATTAACTGCAACATATATACGAATTTTTCTCAGACGGACGCTTTCAGAAAAGCCAAAATCAATCGCATTTTCGATGAATCAATCGCTGTCAACTGTCATTCCATTTGGCCTTCTCTATGACCTTTTAACATGTTTCGATCGCCGCGAGCTATGTCAGCTGCGCAATGTGAATCGCCGCCATTACACTGTGATCGAGAGCAAATTCGGCAGCACTCCTCCTTATTTGGTATTTTGCGCCGTGCGATGTAATAATTACCAATGGACTTGGGCCGAGGATGAAGATTCTAACGGAATAATCTTACACAAGTGAGCCCGTGTCACCTTTGAATCTTTTAGGGAAATTCGATTAGTCACAAGTGAGCCCAAATATTACCGAAATATTAAAAAATTACTCAAAATTGTCGACAATTCAGTCAAGAGACCAAAAAATTCAAAATTGTGGACAATCATTTTTGGCGCCAGATCAAAATTGGTTAAAATTTTCAATAATTTTCGTATAATTGCCCAAAAATCCGAAAATTTTGCTTACAGTCCAAAAATTTTCAAAAAAATTTCCAACACTATGTTATCTCATTGTTTACAGGAGCATGCCCCAAAAGATCGTCAATCAATTGTCAAGTTCGATGTTTGTCCGCTTCACGATCTCGACGTTCAACATGTTGAGTACCGATCATACATCCATGCGCATCGTTTTATCGATGAATCACATATGGGAGAATTTCCGGTGCATTTTTTACTGTTATCCCAATTTCGCCTGGAATGCAGAACTCGCGCGCTCGTTATCCAAGACCAAGTCATTGGAAGTGCACTTCGCCAGAGGCTTGATCTCTTACCTTCACCTGCTCACCCCAGAGAATTGTTTGAGCTTGACCGTTATCGACGCAGAAGAAATGTTGAACGGCGTCGTAGTGCCCTGGAGCAATTTTCTTCATTTCTTATTCAAGAGTTCGGAAGACGCCAAAACTGTACTCATCAACACGAAGAATGCGTTCAATCATCAGCAGGGCCTGGATTTTCTTGGACAGGTGAAACAGGTATTGCATTTTCCGAAGTTGGACTGAAAAATGTTGCAAGTGAAGCTCGTTTCACAAAGTTCGTTGCGCAAAGTTCATGCTTACAATAGCGCTGTTCTTGATGCAATTGTGACAGCTTGATGAAAATCTTGAACTAAAATGTTTTAGCTCAAGGTTTCATTTGCACCGTGGTTTATGTCCATTTTTGGAGAGGGTTCGCTATGAACACCAAGGAAAAATGTACAAAATTGACCAGTTTGGTCCAAATTTCAGCACTTTTTGGAAATCTCCACTTTTTTGTTGAGTAGTATAGAACAGATCATGCTGTGACTGCGCACCGATACCAATCATCCGATACAAGCCTATGTTTTCAGAAATTCTCGGACTCGCTCGCTCCACCCAATTTCAGCTTTCGATGGTTCGCCAACAACGGAAAGTTTGCCTATGAAAACTTTATTCTGCAAGACCAAACGAAACAGAGCCTTCGCTTTCATTGCAACACAAAAGAATTTTGTCTGACTGTCGAGAAACAGGAGTAGTAAACGGAATCAGATCAAACGATAATCAGAATTCATCTGAATAAAATGTAATACGATTTTATAAAGCAAATACATTGTTTATAGCGCTTTTCTTGTAAAATGTTGCTTTAATTAGGATCAATATAAAGTCAGGAGTTTGAAGTTGCACGGTGTTTTAAGGTAATCGATGGAACGTGGTTTTTATGAAATACGCATTTTCTCATTTTTGGAAACGCTGATTGTCATTCCAAAATCCCTGGAATATTGAAATATCGTTTATCTGGAATGTTTCTGGAAAATTCTAAAATACTCAAACTCTTTGTGGCATTTGTCCGTTTTCTAATTATATTTCCCCTGAGGCGTTGAATAGTTATCGAAATAGGAAACAGCCATAACATTGCTTTCCTTGGTCTGA
This sequence comes from Ditylenchus destructor, assembly GCA_022814885.1. Taxonomy (NCBI): domain Eukaryota; kingdom Metazoa; phylum Nematoda; class Chromadorea; order Rhabditida; family Anguinidae; genus Ditylenchus; species Ditylenchus destructor. Next base: position 4,880 of record JAKKPZ010000968.1, on the reverse strand, counting down.
TTCCTTTGCACTGTAAAGGGTAGCGGAAAATTCTTCACATCTTACAAAACGCGGAATTGACTCGCGATAATTTACTGGCGCTACAAAATATGATCAAATCACATAACCAGGACTTAATCGAATACCCTAGTTTATTGTACCTCGAAATTCCGATAATCATGTAATTTACTGGCGCTACAAAATATGATCAAATCACATAACCAGGACTTAATCGAATACCCTAGTTTATTGTACCTCGAAATTCCGATAATAATGTAATTTACTAGCGCTACAAAATATGATCAAATCACATAGCCAGGACTTAACCGAATACCCTAGTTTATTGTACCTCGAAATTCCGATAATAAAATCGCAATGTTCGGGTCAAAAAATCTTAGAAATTTCATATCTAAAAAAATTTTCCACGGATTTTTTTGTTTTTTATAAAAAGTAAATATTCAGGTGTTGATCTGCAATAATTAACCCTTCATTGCCTAGTGTATCCGATCGGATACGCTTTTGATTTGCTAAAGACTTCACAAAAAGAAAGAAACGAATGAGTGTTCATTATTCATACAAAGAGTGTGTCTGTAAATAGATCACATAGAAAAGAGAAATAAACAATGGCAGCCATCATGATTTTGATAAAGACAGCTCACCAAAAGGAAAGCTAATGGTAATGCAGACATTCTGCCTTTTGTCTATGGCTCCGGCAATGAAGGGTTAAGATCAGTTATTTGAAACAATCCGTTATTTCGCAAAATTGGGAGCCTCAAAGTTGGTCTATTTTCAATACAAAAACGCAAATTATGTCAACTTTAAAAGCCATCTCGCAAAACAACGGATTGTTCTAAAAAATTGATATCAGGTATTATAGATCAAGTCTTGAAATAGTGATTTGGCAAAAAAGATCAAAAATCCGTGGAAATTTTATTTTTGTATGGAATTCGGTCGTACGTTTTTTGAGGCCATGTACAAGGGAGAAACGCCGTCGTGATTTTTTATTTCGGGGCTAACTCGCCGAGACATACAAAATGGGCTATCAAGCACCCACGTATCGCGCGATCTTAATCGGTTTCCAGAAAAGTGACAAAAAGGCACTTTTTGGCCCAAAATTTGAAATTTTTCAATGTTTCAATGTTTTTTGCACTTATCCTAGAACGATCCAAGAAAAAATTTATTGTCTACATATAATCTTACTAGAAAATATATATAAAATAAATTTATATGGGCATAATTATCTAAGCTCCAATACACAATTTGTCCATGTTTTTTAATACTTTACGTATTTGTTTTAAAATTATACACGATTTTCGAGCAGTCATATTTTTGAAGATATAAGATTAAAAATGTGCTTGCAAATATTCAGTTATTTTTGATTTAAAAATTCTACCTGTCATTCGATCGGCGTTTCTTTGCTTTCGGCTGCTTGTGATCTTCATTTTCGAACTTTGCATTCTGTTTTTCAGCTAGTCGAGTAGATCTGCGCATTTTCTTCGCTTTAATAGTCGGAATTGCTAAACGTTTTAAGAAATTAAAGACTAATGAAACATAAAAAATTATATAGAGCAACAAAAGAATCAAATTGACAGGAGAACATAATCATTAAACATCATAATAATCACCATTACGATCTACAATGTGTGTCCATCTTACGGGCAAAAGGCGGATGCCTCTTTCCCAGAAAATTTTCTTTTTACGAGCAAAATACAAATCAAGGTGATTTTTGACATCGTCATCATTTTCAAAGTGTTTTTCTGCAATTTCGTTGGCCAAATCCCGGAACAACCAGTAGTCTGGCGGGGCCAAGTCTGGGCTGTATGCAGGATGTGGCAACACTTCCCAGCTCAAGTCCTGAAGTGTTTGTTGGTTAGTTTCGCAACAGGGGGGCTAGCGTTGTCGTGCTGAAGGATGCCCTTTGGGGGTTTTCGGGCCGCTTTTCCCTGATGGCTTGTGCAAGCCGGCGAAGCTGAGCACTGTACGTAGCAGCTGTGAGTCTCTCCTTTCTGCCCAACAGTTCATAATGGATCACGCCTTCCATATCCCACCAGACGGAGAGCATTAACTTTTTTCCCATAGCGATCTGGCTTCGGATCAGGTTTTGGCTTCTCTCCGGGTCCTACCCATTGCCTTTTGCGGCGAAAGTTGGCGTGAAATATCCACTTCTCGTCCCCTGTTACTAGGCGGGGAAAAAAAGGCTTACGATGGTAACGGACAATAAATCGGCGGAAATGGACATTCGCTGCCATTTGTCGGCATCGTTCAGGTGGTGCGGTATCCAAGCACCATACTTTTTCTTATAGCAAGAGCTTTCAAATGGTCTTCTACTGTAGAATGACTGGTCCCAAGCTGCTCTGAAAAAAACGCGTGTTGATTGCCGGTTGTCTTCTGCTAATAATGCCAAAAGTGCAGGTTCATTTAGCTCGGAGGGTCTTCCAGAGTGTGGTTCATCTTCTAGGTCAATACTTCCTTGTTTAAAACGAGGAAACCATCTCTCGCAGGTTCGGGTGGAAATATAGTCTTCGCCGTACACTGCGTTAATATTTTTAGCTGTTTGGGCCGCACTGGTGCCTTTGGAATATTCATAAAAAATTACATGCCGGAGGTGGTTATGAGGGAGATTGTTTTGAGAATTAATAATTTTAAGGAAAGAAAATAATAAAAGGCTTGCTTTCCACATTTTCCAATAAAGGACTCTCTTGTGCATTAAATAGTATAAACACTTCCCAAGAAATTATTGATCACTGATAAGAATGGCCGACATAAAAAACACCGACAGGAATTTCCGGCCAAACGAATAGAATCAGTCTTATTATTTTTCTTATCTTTCGACATGAGCTTTTATAACTTTTACATACGAGTGAAGTTTTTTTATTCTGACAAATCAGGAAAATTTGGGTAGCATTCCCGATAGCTCGAGATTCGAAAGAATTTCCACAGAACTATTTTCATGAATAATGAAAAAAAATTCGAGGTATACCGTTTTCCCTGCAATTAAAGTCCCTACAATTCACTCCCGCATAATTAGCCCCTCTTTGGAGCTCGTTAGAAAATATACCACTTCAATTTCCATATACTTTGTATGTATTTTTGACCCCTTAAGTTATCCCTCTCTAGAGCTCGTTTGGAAAATTAGCACCGGGGTATAATAATAAGGAATACGAAATGAGTACGGATCCTTTAAAATAAAAAAAAACATACAATTGGGGTCGAAATCGGTTTTCCGTTTGATACACTTATATTTCGATTTCGCCTCATTGATTCTGGCGATTTTGTTTTTTTTTTTTGGCGGCAAATCTTTCGTTATCGCTCTTACGGTCTCGGGTTTTTCCCCCCACGCATTGCATAATTCTTTTTTGATCGGTGTATTCTGCGTCCCAAACACGTATGTGTCTGTATCCATCATCTTATTCACTCTGTAAACATATGTGGGTTCTCCGTTGTCAAAGTAGCAATTGCCGTCGCCGCACACGTAGCACTGCTCCAGCACTGGTTCGATGAACCGCAAATTTACAGGCTTACCTTCGGCATCTGTTCTCGTAACCTGGGTTTGGTTTTTGAGAGTTTGTACCTTCCCTGCCTTTTTCACAGGTCCTGTCCCCGGGGGCGCTAAGCAAAACTGAAGTAGGACTAAGAAAATTAATAAATATAACCAGTGCATGTCCAAGATCTAAAACATAGCTGTATTAAACATACAGTTCAAGTCAAAAATAGGAAGCAAACCCGACATTCAGTTTGAATTCCAAGATTTGGCGCCGAATCGTTAAAGCTGTTCCGGAACATGATAGAAAAGCGAGTAATGGCTCAAGTTAATGCTGAAACTCTGGATTTTCGAATGAGTCATTACTTTCTCTTCTAGAATGTTTCAGAACAGGTGTGCCGCTTTGGCGCGAAATCTTGGAATTCAAACTGAATGTTAGATTTATTCCTTTTTCTATTTCAAATAACCGCGTATGGTGGGCCTTATTAGGCTTAGTAGTATCAAAACATAATGGACAACCTAATACAATCGGAAGACTTAAACGTTAGGAAAATTTATATGAAACACAAATAATAATAAATAACAAAATTGATAAATTTAAATGAAAAGGCATGGTACAATGAACTGTCAGGTGATAGCCAAATAATTTATTAAGATGAGGTTATTGTTCTTTCAGGATGGAAGGGATCATTAGAAATCATCAGAAATCTTCAGATCATCAGAAAGATGTAAACATAATACTTAGCATAACATGATTCATGGCTATGTAAATATTAATAAGGTATGTTGTATTGCGCGAAAAGTTAAATAGCAAGGAAAGTTGGAAAAAGGAACTAGAAAAAGTTACCTGTGCAAGAATTGTTGGACCAGATACCGTATTACCTGTAATTAACCCCCGGGGGTTAATTTTTCAATGTCCAAAAAAATTTTGAAAAATAATTTTTCTAACTCAATTTTCTCCGATATTTTCAATGACAAAGTTTTGGCATTGGGGTTATTCTTACGTAACTCGACGAGATCTACACGAATATGCACTTAGTTTTGGTCGGCGGGGTCCGGAAATAGGTTTGGCATTCTGTTGGGGGGAGGGTTAATTAGAGGGGGAGGGTTAAATAGAGGGAGGGGGTTAATTACAGGTAATACGGTAGATATTATACGTGAATCTTTTTCGGATCCAGAGATGTGTATGTGTTGAACTTTGAATGGAGCATCAATATATGAGGAAGTCGCATACACCTCAAATTACGACTCGAGAAAGATCTTGAGAAACAAAGTTATTAGTGGTAACCATGGTGGGGAAATTCGATAAATGCAAAGGAAGGCTTCATCGAAGCTTTATCGAAGTTTTCTAGTAAGCGCGAATCGCCAGCCACTATTTCCTGCTGTTTCCCAGCTGCGCGCATTCGTTGTTGTCTTTCCC
>JAKKPZ010000967.1:0-11760 GCA_022814885.1 Ditylenchus destructor | reverse complement strand
AAATATTAGATGGATGGAAATTTTCTGTCTTCGCAGTCTGTGCTTTGTGTAAAATTTAAAAATATGGTGAGAAGCACATTCGGTATACTAGTGTCCTGCATTTTTCAATGTTACTTGAAAATCTGTGAAAAACGAGCTGACTTGTAGTGTCGACTTTGCTCTGGAATAATTGTTCTTTAGGAACTTTACCTAATGAAAACTTTTTCTTCCCCAACACTAATTTTTATTTAATTGATTCAGTGTTTCTAATCAATTTGTACTTTATTCTTTCCATACAGTTATGAGAATGGTTTTATATATAGTCAGAAATGTCTAAAGGCCTAATGTCTAATCTGTTGTAGGCTAAAATTGAAAAAACGATCTTTTATAATACGCGGCTTATGTCCGTGTGTGTGTGCGTCACAAAATCTGGAGGTGCATTCTTAGGGGTGCTTATTTTCTAAATGTACCTATGTTAGGGTAACTTTTAGCGGGGAATCCGAATGAGGTCGAAATTTAGCTAAAATGTACCTAAATTTAGACAAAAGTGAATTGTAAGTGCATTTTTCTCCGTCTGTCTACCATAGTTAAAGTGTGCCCTCCTCCTTGGGCACGGGTGCTGGTCCTAGCGGCACCCAAACCTCCATATTAAGCTGGAATAACCTAGTGCCAGTCCCCAAATCTCTCTATGATTAATAGTGGGATGCGTCCATCCAAACCTCCTGGATATTTATATAGCGCGCAACAAGAAATAAAATAGTTTATGGCATTCAAACACATTCACAATGTCCAAACAATCCCCAATTAGAATTTGCTGTCCCTCTTCCCTCAAGACCTCGGCAGCGCTTCACAGCGCAGCCTCGATACCATTCCCCTTCATAGACTTCCCCAAACAGTCCGATCTCCCAACTGACAGGAGAGCAGCATTTCCCCGCTGGGTTTGTTCCTGCTTTCCCCGAAAGACTGCCGCCGATAGACTGATCCCCGATCGACTGAATGGCAGCCTGGACCCCGATCGACTGATCCCCGATCGACTGACTCCGATCACGGCTTTTCCACTGCTTAAGTGCTGTGCAAAACTGTCCTTCGGCCGGCCAGTTTTGCACTACGCCTCCGCTTTTCCTCCGCTCTTCTTTGGCCACTTCCGCCGCCCCAAGTGACAAACACATTCCTTTGTGTGTTGAAATCCCCGATATCTGTGAGAAAGTGATCACCGAAGTGATCGCATTGAATAGATTCGTGAGTGTTCTTTGAACACAATCACAGAGCAAATATAATTTGTGGTAAAATCCCCAAAACAAATAAACTCAAATAAGTGACTTTAACACCATTTTTGAGGGCCCGAAGCCCAATTTTCTCCGTCTGTCTACCATTTTTGAGGGCCCTAAGCCCTAATTGAGGGCCGAAGGCCCGACTATAAACCCTAATTGAGGGCCGAAGGCCCGACTATAACCCTAATTGAGGGCCGAAGGCCCGAAATAGTCTCATGCTGAACAACCCAATCTGACCGCTGATGGCGCTGCGCGAAGCGCCGCTGATGCACGCTAACTGCTTCCTAGCTGAGAGGGGGGCACGAAGCGCCCCCATCTCAGCTAGTATGATTATACGCAAAATCGTATCCCACTAAGAACATATCGTTCTAAGTTATGCGGATTTTTTGGTTTAACCTGCAGGTGACGTTCTTTACATGCATTCTTTACACTGTATGATTTTGTATGTGGCACGAAAAGGACTACCTGGTTTTCTCCAATGATTTTATTCAACAAAAAAATGTTAAATAGATATGGATAGTGAGCGAAATTCGATATTCAAATTATATCCCAAACATAAATAATGGTACACATTACATTGTAAAGGTCTGGTTTAACCCTTAATTTCCCAGTGTATCCGATCGGATACGATATTGATTTGCTAAAGACTTCACAAAAAGAAAGAAACGAATGAGTGTTCATTATTCATACAAAGAGTGTGTCTGTAAATAGATCACATAGAAAAGAGAAATAAACAATGGCGGCCATGATGATTTTGATAAAGACAGCTCTCCAAAAGGAAAGCTAATGGTAATGCATACATTCTGTCGTTTGTCTATGGCTTCGTCAATGAAGGGTTAAGATCAAGATGGATATCTTGAAGGATATCTTGAGATAAGAACTTTTTAAGGACAAGAAGGATATTTTGAAAGATAGCTTGAAATTAAAACTTTTAAGATTAAGATTTAAGAAAGAAATCTTGAGATTAAAACTTTTTAAGATCAAGATGGATATCTTGAAGAATATCTTGAGATAAAGCTTTAAGATCCAAAAAGATAGAAGAGATGAAGAAAGGTTTCTTGAGTTTAAAGCTTTTTAAGTACTTTCATCACAATAAATGCAGCAGATTCATTATCATCTGAATCATTAATATAATTATAACAAGATTCTTGAATATTATCACATATATCTTCTAATTGTTTAATTTTTCTTTTTTCTAATAATTCATGTTTCAAATGATTAGGTAATAGTAATTGTTCAATTTCTTTATTTGAAATTTCCTTACTTTCAATGATTTTTTCTTTACATATTTCTACTAATGATGAAACCATTTATAAGGAAAAATATTTTCTATAAATTAAAAAAATTTAAAATTGATGAAATTTTCAATATTTTCATATTAAAAAATCAAATTTCACATTTTTGTAAAAATGTGATGATATTTCACGATTTCTATTCACATGTGTGAATGAAAATTTTTTTTATTTTGATAAAAAATGATGATACAGTCGGACCTCGGAATAACGCGCCTCGGAACAACGCGGGTCTCGGAATAACGCGGATTATTTTTGGAACATGCTATGTAAGTGAGTCTCAGAATAACGCGGATTCAATTATTTTTGAAAGGAAATCGAATAATATTTCTTCAAAAGACGTTTCCTTGCTTGTTATTGCCGTCGTTTATTCCACTTTAAATTGATTTACAGTGGCAGTTGGCATTGTAAGCATCCCGCTGGGACCAGCCGACTGGCAGGGATTGGCTTGGCAATTGTCCAAAAGCTGCCGCCATTATTTTTCAATACCAAACCAGCTCGATAAACTTTGATTTCAATACTTTTTTACCGTTTATTTAACATTTTGCTTGATCTTTTGTGATTCCACTTAATGTAATGATTTTTACACACCATTTTTCAGCTCATAATGGAAAAGGAAACATCTCCCGCTCGTCAATCCTCTCCCTCTCGCAAATCCTCACCATTCAATTCGAACCCATCGACGATGAATTGGCCGAAATGTGGAACGGGCTGCAGGAAAAAGAAGGGGAATTAACGGACTACATAGAAGCCGACGACTACCTTACAACTGCTGCAGTGCCTACAATTGAACAAATTGCGGACGAATTTCTGGCCGTCGACGATGTAATGGAAGAAGATGAAGAATCAGAAGAAATCGCAGAAGAGCGCCCGCGTGTCTCGGAAAACGAGGCTTACAAAGCCATGCAAATTGTTCAAGATTATATACAAAGCAACTCTGCAAATCCGGCTATTCTCAAACATGCGGATGAATTGGACGAATACATCAGCAAAAAATGCATGGGAAAGAGAAAACAGAGCAAGATCAGTGATTATTTCGAGAAATTGTAACATTTTCGTAGTTAATAATAAAAGAGTCTCGGTATAACGCGGATGTGCGGAATTTTTGAGTACTGTGTCTCAGAATAACGCGGACCTCGGAACAACGCGGACCTCGGAATAACGCGGATTTTGTCCGGTCCCTTGACCCGCGTTATTCCGAGGTCCGACTGTAATAATTGTAGATTTTGCACTATTTAAGTGGATTTTTGATTAAATATGAATGGTTTTATGAAATTGAATTTTTCGTGAATAAGTGTGCTCATACCGCCATTATGTATACTACTGCCGAGGTCCAAATAGTTAGTGTCTGGATCTTGCTCCAAATCGCGCTTCAAAGACCCTTAATTTTATTTAATGATGACGAGAAAATAATGTTTTAAAATCCAATACATGCCGACCCAAATATCGGTTCCAGATTAAATTCCCAAATTTTATTTCTGTGATTTTATTCTGTGGTTATTTGTTCAAAGGGGAAAGAGAAATGTTTTTTCAAAGAGGTGCAAAAAATGGTGAACATGCAGAAGCGCTTTAAAATGAAAAATTGTCTAATTTCCGGTTAGAACGTTCGCAAATATTGCAAAGGTGCACAAGAGTTACCCAACAATAGATACAATGATTTATTCAACAACAAATATGCGAAAAAAGTTACTTCAAAGCAAATATGTTTGATGTGAGGTCATATCAGTTTCTAGTTTGTATAGAATTTCAAGTAAATTTTGTGTTCTGCAGGAGAATTGTATCGATATCGGTCCCGAAAAGCAATTCGAACGCGCTTCTCTTTCTCTTCGATCACGTATAAAGCGTCAGCTCCTTGCGAGTCAACTTCCCGGCCAATCAAGTTGTTTCCAAAATTTGCGCGAAATTCTTCTGGGACGGGAAAACGACCACCGTTGATAACGACCGTTGGAATAGTGTCTTGAACGACAGTGTCAAAAAGTGTTAAAAAGTCCTGAAAAAATATGTATATATGTTGCAGTTAATAATTAATCTTGAAACAAGTTAATCTTGAATTTATTTTTGAACCGTTGGGCCATGTGCGAAAAATCCTTGGTCCCGACACGAAAACCTGAGGGGTACAGGGTTGAATTTACAATGATTCAATACCCTTGAAAAAAATTCACTAATGTCTGGCTTTCATTCAGTTTCTTAATTCTTATGAAGTGCTTAAATCTCACGAAATATTTCGTGAGGATACCACGACCCGATTACTCGGACCCAGACTACCTAGATCCGTAATCTGAAGTCACAATTTGCTTGCAAAAGCTTGGTCACAATTTGGAAAATAATCATGGATAAAAGTAAAAAACTGAAATACCTCGATCAAAATGTCGACAAGCATCCTTCTTGGGTAACGATAAGAACCATAACGATTAACGACTATAGAGAATACTAATTCTTGAGCTTTGCACTTTCGAGAGGAATCAAATATGAAATTGGTCAGCATGGCACGAATTTTGACGCTTTCGTGGATTCTGTTGAACATCCATTCAGGAAAAGAAATTGAATCCGAGCGCACATTTCGCACCAGCCATTCCAGAGATTGCGAAATTTTTTGAGGAGTACCTGAAATGTGCTATGAATACTGTGTTGAATCTATGGTCCCAACGCAAAGGTATTGGCGCACGCTCAATACGCTGCATTGTACTATAATTTAGACAAATAATAATTTTTCGCCATTTTTTATGGATTTTCATTTTTCTGGGTGAACTTTACATACTATTTTCCCGAAAGATAGGCAGAAAAAGTTCATTCAGTTTTTTTCCTAAAACAACCATTTTTTGGCCGAAAATATTCTCTAAAATCACACTCACAATCTTTCACCAATTTTTCTTTTTTCTCTGAAAATTTGTTTTTTTATACTTAACGGTATCTTAGTATAGCGTTTACGGCACTCAAATCACTCACACCACATATCCGAATATGGCAACAGCGCAAACTTCTGGCAATGAATATGGCGTTCTTCACCGTTAAAATAGGCGTCAATTAAGTTCTGTTTGACAGTACGCATTGTGACATTCTGAATGTTAAACATTAGATCTCAAACACTGCCTTAAAAAGTGATTTAACCCTTCATTTCCCATTGTTGCGAAAATGCACAGCAATTTTGGAGTAATTTTTTTTCCAAAAAATTTTCCGAATTATTTCTCGCTCAAATCTGATATTGCCCTTATATAGCCAACTTTTTGTCCTGAATCAGGATATGTAATTTGTTTACTCACTTTTCTAGGATTTTGCCCTGAAAAATGGTCATTTTCGGAACTCATGCCGAATGGGACCCCCAGAAAATATTTTTCAAAACTTTTCACCACTTAAAAAAAGTGGTGTCATTCGACTCCACTCGTCGAGCTGAGTCGAATCACACCTAAATTTCCGCACCGGAAGTTGCCCTGGGGCGTTTCTCGAAATCCATGATACCCCCATGGTTCCAAAAAAACTTTTTTTCATAATTTTGCCTGAAAAACGTGTAATTAGGGGTTTTCGACCATGCTGATCACGAATCCGAAGGAATTTTCAAGATTGGATCTCAAGATTTCGAGATATGGCCTCAGGGCATATCCAAGCCTAAGTATTGAATAAAAATCCTTCAATAGGTTTACGACAAAAAAGGAGACAGAGAAGAATTTTTTTCTTAAATTTGTTATTTTAAGAAAATCAGACTAAATTGCTTATAAATACCTATAAGACATGTTCAAAAATTCCTTTGAATTCGAACTCACATGGCTGATAACACTATAAAAGTGATCCGTTTTCAATAAAATTGTGTATTTTATCGCACAATTCTGCGGCAGTCTGTATTTATTAGGCACAATGAAGCAATTTTAATTTCTGGGTAGATAAGCCAAAATGTTATATAAAACACAGCCGTTGTTGTTTTTAGTGTTAAATAAATTGTTTTTAGTGTTTAATAAATTGTTTTTGAAAAAATATTTTCTGGGGGTCACATTCGGCAGGAGTGCCGAATGTGACCCCCAGAAAATTTTCCGAATTATTTCTCGCTCAAATCTGATATTGCCCTTATATAGCCAACTTTTTGTCCTGAATCAGGATATGTAATTTGTTTACTCACTTTTCTAGGATTTTGCCCTGAAAAATGGTCATTTTCGAGTCACACCCCCGAAAATCGAGGAAAATTGACGAATTATGGGGGTCACCTTAAATTCTCCGATTTTTAAAAACCTTCGTAACTTTCGAAATTTGGCACCTTTTGCGGAAATTAAAAAAAAACAAGCCGAGTAAATCGGCTACGCGGAATCCAATAAGTTTGTCAAATTCCGTGCATTTTTTTGGCGCAAATTTGAACTTGCGCCAAATTTTCGAACCACAAAAGAATATCACCGCAGAAGTACTTCTGGAACGTCAAAATTTGAGGTGTCAAAAATAACAAAAATTGCGATTTTGGCTAGGATTTTTGCAGGGAAAATGAAAAGTCGCGAATCTGCACGAAAATCGTCTCAGACGACCATACCGCGGAAGAAAAAGTTGTTCAGTGGGTCAAATGCTACCCAAAAAAATTTCAATTTTTGGATTAATGAGGTCCACCCTATGGTCTGTAATATCGATTTTTGACGCCTAAAAATCAAATTTACTCATAAAGGCTACTTTTAACACTCACCTCTATGAGTTTGTTGGAAAAAATTTCAAAATCACCATTTGCGTAGTATGGTTCGTCCTGTGAAAATCGTAATTCAATAGTTTGACCATGATGCCGTTGTAGAAAGGTATAAACATTGCTCCAATCAATCGAATTGTTGGTTGTAATAACCAGTTCAGAAAAATTGTGTATACCGGGAAAATTTATTCTCTCCAAATCAAAATTAGGTATTTGTGAGCATCCAAGTAAAAGAAGATTTGCACCCTTTCTTATAGCTCTTGTGAACAATTCTGGAACACATGGTGTGTGTAGAAATAGACTGTAAATACGAAAAATTGTTTCATCGAAAAGTAGGTGTTGATGATGTTGGAGAAAGGTGTTAAATTCTTGAACAGCACGACAGTATTCTTTGGTAGTGTTGTCTGTTTCGTCCAATTTATCGATTACTCCAGAGAGAAAAGAAACCAACTTTAAACGTGTGAATTTATTGTTCAAAATACGGAGGGTCCTGGATCTCTCTTCAAATAGTGTAGGATATCCTTTTCGTTGGTATTCAAATTCACAAAGATTGTAGGTGTTTTGCGCATCATTTCCCCATATTTCCAGCACCCAATACGTGACATATGGTGGTTTGTTGTCGAATTGGCCGAGAATAATATCATTTAGGTTATGATTAACACATCGTAGATTATATAGGTCTTTCCGCTCCAACCGCTCCAATATTTTAATTTTTACTTCAATGGGTAGTAGCGATAACATTTGGTTTTGAGAGAGGAGTGCTCTCTTTTTATAGTGGAAGTTTGTTTTGAGCTTCGTAAAATGATATCATTCTTAGCACAACAACATGTTTTGATCAACATGTTATTGAAAACGTGTTGAAATATATTGCGGAGATAGGGCAAAATGTAAGAAGCTGGTAATAAAATTCCGTATAAATAGGGAATTGTGTAACCTTTTCAAAGGGTTACGAACCAGTAGGGGCACATCAGAGCCTACTATTTATAATTAATTCAGATGGTTAAGACCAAGATTCTTGAAACGACAGATGGGAAGCGTATTGCCTGCTTCTTTACAAAGCACTGCGCCCTCAGCAATCACTTTCCATGCAATATCTTAGTCAATGGCTTTACATTTGGGAGCAGTGAACAGTATTTCATGTTCATAAAGGCCAGAACATTTGGAGATAAAATTTCCGCCAAAAAGATACTTCAAACATCGGATCCCTGCGACCGGTATTGGGGCGTGGGATATGGAATGGACGATCCAAGAATCCTCAACAGAGCGAACTGGGGCAAAAATATGCTAGGCCAGCTACTCATGGAAATTAGAGACAATTATTTATCGGGTTGTAATTAATTCTTATATGTATACCAAATAAATTATTGTGTTTAATTGCCAAAGGTTTTATCAATCATTTTTGATTGAACACCTGTCACAAAGAATGATTTATTACCATTCAATTTTGACTAATTACATGTCACGAAGGAAATGCTAAGCTCCACCCATTGAAAATTTTCTGTAACAAACTTGCAGGACTTACTACTTTTGTGTTAAAATTTGGCACCGATTGTAATGAGCACTTATACGAATTTCGTAGAAGACTCAAATTTTTAAGCTTATTTTAAATAAATGATGCTTTGTCTAAATATTAAACCACCAATTAAACATTTTCGGAAATGTTTTCCAAACTGAGCAAATAACCGTTATTATATTTCAGCATTCCAAACGTCTTTGCAATGGATAACGGAACGATGGTGGAGTCGTTCAAATTTCTGAACTATTACCAGCTGGCGAAGAACAGTCTTGTCTCCAAGAGATTTTGGAATCTGATTCGCACTCACAGACATAAATTGGCACTTCTTAACGTCGCAAAAATTTCCATGGTGAGAATTTTGTTTTGTGTATTATTCATGATATTTAGTTTAAACATGAGAATATTAAGGTAACGTGAAATTGAAAGAAGCGAATTTAATTTTGTTTATTATTCGTTCATTACAAGGAAACAACTAGATAGCTTGAGATCTAATGAGAAAATAGGATCTAAAAGTATATTCATAGGAGATTTTAATCTGCTCTCCGAAAAGGGTTTTAGAAACCCTTAAAGTGTCTGAAAAGTTTAGCATGTAAACGCTTTTTGACGCAAAATCTAAGCAAAATAAAACGTGTTTTTCACATTGTCAAAAATTCATGCGAAAAATTAAAAATGCACCGATTCGAAATTAGATAAGATTTTTAATTTTTGGCCCTTGAAAAATAGGGGAATTTAGGACAAAACTGGGTCTGGCTTGCTTAAAAAGGGGGGAATTTAGGACAAAACTGGGTCTGGCCCGCTCAAAAAGGGGCATTTAGGACAAAACTGGGTCATTAAAAAGACAGAAGGGAAAAAAATAAGTGATCTTTGATCCCTTAAAAAGGCAGAAGTCTCAAAATTCCTCCGTCCGTAACGTTACGGACGGAGGAAGTTTTGCTTCAGCTTACTATAAGGATGGTCATAAAACGAGAATTTCTTCTGCAAAAGTCAAAATTTTGAACGAAATTTGACGGAGAATGATAAAAAATATTTATGACTTGGCCATAAGACAGAAAAGTTTTTATTTAAAAATTTCATTTAAAAATAATCGTTATTTACCCGTTTTTCATTTACAATTTCATTTGAACTATTTATTCACGAGTTTTAAAAAAATTTCGTAAATTTTCCACATTTCCCAAAAATTTCACAAAAATTTTCTACATTTCCAGAAATTTTTCAATAATATTCTAAAAATTTTTCTAAAAAAAATAAAAATAAATTTACAAAAATTTTCTAAAAATTTCCAAAAATTTTCCAAAATATCCCAAAATTGTGCAAAAATGCTCTAAAAATCCCAGCTCTAATGATAATTATTTGTGATTACAACGAAATGCTTGAAAAAGGCTCTCTACATATTCATCAACACCCTATTCATCAACCGGTCTGTTCATCAACCATTGAAATTTTGCATAAAATGAGGGAATTTGGTAGAGATTTTTTGTACAAGGGGGTTTTCGACCCCGCTGAGTCCGAATTTGAGGTCGGTTTCGACCGCGCGCGCACTGCATGCACGCGCTGCGAGCGCCTGGGCCATTCGGCTAACTTTGAGGGTATCCCTGACCCTAGGTATCTGTACCTACCCCCTAAATCGGCCCCGGGGAGTTCAAATCCGGGGTCGGATTTTGCCTGGTCCCAGCGCGAAAGTTGGGAAATTGCCAATTTTTCGCATTTTGTGCCCGAAAATACCGGTTTTTGACGCGATACGAAAAAATTAACTGTAGATTCGTAATCAGCGCGTCGAAAAACCCCTAAAAACACATTTTGCAGAAAATCTGGAAAAAATTGATTTTTTGCTACTTTTGGACCATAGGGGGGACCACATGGTGTTCGAAAAAATCGATTTTTTTAATGTGGAAAAATTTTATGCAATGTATGTGTTTAGGGGTTTTTCGATGCGCTGATTCCAAATCTGCAATAATTTTTCACGTATCGCGTCAAAAAGTGTCATTTTCGGCAATTCGGTCTTTTCATCAACCGGTCTGTCCATAAACCATTGAAATCTCGCATAAATTGAGGGAAATAAAATAAATTTCCCGACTTTCGTGATGGGACCAGGCAAAATCTGAATCCGGATTTGGACTCCCCGGGGTCGATTTAGTAGGGTACGTACAGATACCTAGGGTCAGGGATACCCGAAAAATTGTTCCTTACGTCAAAATTAGGCCAAATACATCGGGCGCTCGCAGCGCGCATCAATAACTGACATCAAATTCGGACTCAGCGGGGTCGAAAACCCCCTTGTACAAAAAATCTCTACCAAATTCCCTCATTTTATGCAAAATTTCAATGGTTGATGAACAGACCGGTTGATGAACAACAAACCGGTTGATGAATAGCCTGTTGATGAATATGTCGAGTTGATGAATAGGCGGTTGATGAATTTTTGAGGAAAATTTTGAGCCCGTTCATACAGAAGGTCAGGTTAAACATGACCGGGGACCCGGTCAGGTCACCTGACCGGGGTCCCGGTCAGGTCACCGGTCAGGTCAGGTAGCCAAATTGCCCGGTCAGGAAAACACTGGATAAGACGATTAGTAGGCTTTTTAAAACACGTATGGCACACTAATGTCTAAAACTTCGACCTAAAAAGTATGTTCGATCCAATTTCAAAAATATGAAAATGGAGAAAGGTGGCTCCTTATTTGCGAAACCAAGAAATGAACCTAAAAAAACAAGGGAATTTACGCGCTATTAATCGTTTAATTTTTTTTGTCGTTTTAGGATAGTTATGTTGCAAACCAAAGTCCTGCCTACATCGAAATGTTCAATAAAAAGCTCTCTAGCGAAGAATACAATAAATGGATCGTTCGCAACGGATATTCGAAACACATTCCACTTGAAGGTCAAACTGCACCGAAGAAGGAAAGCTCAGAAAACTATCGCAACATTTATATGTTCAGTGCTAAGACTTTTCAAAGTATGACAATTTTTAAGCATTAATAATTTTTAGTTTCATAATTAAACTTTTCTAATTTTAGGTCCAAATAATTCTCGTGTCCCCACGTCAGTATTCAA
>JAKKPZ010000966.1:0-11821 GCA_022814885.1 Ditylenchus destructor | reverse complement strand
AAAAATGTTTTTTTGAAAAAGGGTCGTTTGTGTGATTCAAGAAGTGTTTTGTGGATATTCAAAATTTGAATATTCAAATTTAAATTCGTCGGTCTTTGTTGCAAATTCAAAATTCAAGTTTTTAAATTTATCAATCGTTTTCTTTTTATTGACTTTATGAAATTCTTTAAATTAGGCACAACGAAAAATCCGCACAGTTGAAATCCTAAACACTTGGGATCACCTAATCACCTCACTACAGGCATCTTTATAAAACTATCTCGAATATTACCTGCTCCGAGACTTCTTAATTTGTTTTCCTTCGCGCTTTGCAGGTGAAGGTTCTTCATCCTCATACTCGTCGTCAAAGTCCAAGTCCACCATTGTAGGTTTCCTGGCACTGAAATGGGCAACATGTATAATAGTTCGAAATACCTTTTTATATATAACTTGGACACATACGACACGAAATTTTTGCACACTCAGATTGCTCAGCTCAAATGTACGCTTCGAGCAATTTTTTAGCAAAAACTTACGAATGTTGCGAGATCGAAGGCTTGTTGCAATTAGGCACTACGGAAAGAGACCTTGTTCGGCATAGCTTTTTCTGCTCCTTTTTAGCATCAAATATCACCGGTTCTTTTCTAGGCAATTACACAATCGTTTTCTTTTTAATTTTCAAATGACATTATCCCAAAATTTTGCTTTTCTGTTTCAAATTTTTATTCATTACTGAATCAGAATATACCTTGAAGTTTCGACGCGAAATATTTTAAATTACTGTAGCAATGCGCCGTGACATTGAAATTTCAGGATAAAACTTCAAGGTAAAGTTCTTAAAAACCAACGAAAATTCCGCACATCAAAACAAATTAATTTTCTTGAGAATGGTTTTTGTCACTTCCACCTTTTTTCACCAAAATGTCATTCTCACCAGTGCTAATTTTGTCCCTTCCACCTTTTTAAGGATCAGAGCTCACTTTTGTCCCTTCCACCTTTTTAAGGGATAAAATATCACTTTTGTATCTAAAAATCGTACCTCAAAGTCTTCAGCTTTTTCGACATCTTCGTTATTGGACCTTGTATTCGTTGATCCCCGATTTGTTCCTGAGATTTGGAGATCACAGCCATTTGAGCATATTCCAGAGAATTCTCGCTTCTCACTGAATGATGGTTACGCCAAGGCTGTTTTCTAGGTTTTTCCATTTGCTAAAAATTCTGAATTTGTGATACGCTGTAGCTAATGACAGCATATTTCTACAGCTATTTTCTAGCATATTTCTACAGCTTCTAACTACAACATATTTCAAATTCAGAATTTCCTAGAAGCTATAAAGTGGATTGCCTAGCATCGCCAATTCGAGCGTCAATTTGAGAGGGGGCTCAATAAAGGAAAATACGGTATATTTATTACTACAAAAATAGTACCTCGCTGGCGTGGTGCTTCATTCCAGTTTTGATCCCATTTTCATTCGGTCGGCGAAAATGTTCAATGGCAGCGTTTAGTTCATTTTTTAAACATTGGAGATCGAACGATTCAGTGTTATAATTCTAAAATAATCAAATAAAACATATAATAAAACGTTTTACTGTTAATATACTTTGATTGTTCATATTTTGTGACAGATGTGTTCAATAGGTGGCCACGCACTTGGCCCTTGGGCTATGTACGTCGGAATTTGCCAGGAGATTCCAGTAGGAGTCGGACATAATTTTTATATTTTTATACTGGGGGTAGTGGGTGTTTTTAGCAAAAATGTAGCAGCAAGTGTCTAGTTTCTAAAAATTGAAGAAAAATACATTTCTCCCATTTAACCACATGAAAAGTGCAACCCCTCTGAAAACCTGGAAAACCACGAGTTTCCAGAGGAGTTGCACTTTTCAGGGGGTTAAATGGCGCGGGTGGGTGTAAACATTTTTTCTTCGATTATTAGAAACTAGTCACTTGCTGCTACACGTTTGCAAAAACACTTACTACCCCTAGTAAGAAAATAAAAGTTACCCCTCTGGAACCCCTGGCAAACCTCCACTTGCGTAGCCAAAGCACGAGGGAGTTACCCTTCGGAGTGTTGCTACAAATGAGCATAACTCATTAAAAACTGCCGATATCGTTTTTCAGAGCGCGCTATTTATGCCTAATCTAGCGGGAATAAAGGGGTTTACTTTTTACACTTTTCGTAAGTTTTTGGCTTGTAAATGGCGGAAAATGTTTGACGCCAGAACTTTATCGAAAAAATCATATCCCTTCAGCATGCGTTGACGTACGTAAAATTTTCAGTAAAACCTCCGAAGATGTGACCTTTTTCATAGAATCAAACTTACCAAACCACTTCCCACATGAGCCGTCGCAGTATGGTCTTGCATCATTTCTACACTGATAGAGTTGTAATTGGCCCCAGTTCCCTTGCAATTCAGGCACTGGTACGGGAAATAGTTGAGGTGCATCGCTGCAATGTGATGGCTGACAACCTTCTCGTCTTCGAAAGCTAAGTGACATTCATCGCAGAAGAAAGGAGTTGCCGACATTCTGGTTTTGCGGGATTTGCGAAAGTAAATGTGAACTAAATCGGAATTAAATTGAAAATTAAAATTCTGACAATTAAAGAGATAAAATGTGCTGTGCATTATTATACTAAAATAGTAAAGGGGTATGAGAGCTGTGCAGGTATATAACATAATTAACAACACGCTATTTGGCTAAAAACTGCTTAACACAATTCTGCTCCTTTCGGTATCTTTCATGAATTTCTTAGAATATATTGGACTAGCTTCAGGGATGTCCGTACAAACATGTCCGTACAAATATTTTGAGCTATCAATTCCCCAAAAAACGGTGGAGCAAGGGGTCTAACGGTCATGGGATGCCGGACGGATTACAAGGCTAGCTTACTGGGGGGATAGTTTAGTGTATTGGTTGATACGGGAAAAGGCCGCCAAAAAATTGAATGCGGTTTAAATTTTCTCCCGCCTGGACCTTACATCGGCCCACGAGGATAGTTAGCCCACTGCCGTTCATTTGCATTTTAAGCGCAGGAAAAATTGGCAGCGTTGGCAATGGAATGGAAATTAACGGAATTTTGCAACTTAAAGGCATTCAACTAAACTGAGAATAATTAAAGAAAATAGATGACCCTAACACATATAAGGCTTGTAACATATGGACTGATACTAACTCATGATACTAACAAACAGACAGACAAAAGACACTTAAAAATTTTGGAAAAAAGTGTAACATTTTTGATTTTCCCAAAAATATTTTTCATGGGTCCTGAGAGTTTTGCTTGAGGAATTTGTACAATTGAGGTTGCAAAATCTTAGCGAGATTGGAAAGAGGAGGTTCTGAGGAGTTGCGTATGACCAACAGAGATTGGAAAGTAAAAATTAAAGGAAAATCATAAATATGCACAGTTAACTGATTCGAGCAAAAGTCACTTTTTTGGAGAAATAGAAGAAGCACAAACAAACTTTCATCCCAAATGCGCAAGATGGTTTAAATGAAAACTAGAAGAGAGATCTCTCCGAAAGAAGAGAAGTTAAAGATGGGCCAAAGCAATGTTAACAACACTCCGCCATCGTCCCAGCCTTCGGCCCGAAGTGTGGAAGAGAAGAAAGAAAATGTTGTAAACCAAATTTACGAGTTGACACTGTCCTCGAACAAAGAGGCACTGGTTTGATTCGGCCCAAATTGTCGCGCCAAATGAACATTTTGGTTTTAAAAAGTGAAGGACGGGCGCAAATATGTAAATAAACCTGTACGAGCAGAAATGTATAAAGAAACTATTTCAAAACTTGGCCTTCGCAGAGTTAGAACAGTTCGAAGGTGAAGCTCTATCGCAGGCGCGCACGAACCCAGAGACCACTTGATTTACTGTGGGGTTCCCACCTATTTTTAAGGCTGCCGGATTCCGCACTTTTAGCGGCGCAAAATCCTACTAATGATGCACAAAATGTGAAGCAAATGTGCGTTGTATGATTTCGTAACAAAAATAAATTGAAAATATAATTTCACAAAACAACGGAAGAACAACGTCATCACAAAAAACATTGTGTCAATATCTGGAACACACATTTTTAAGTTTGGATTTTTGCAATATTTTACTTGATGGGACGGAAGCAAAGAATGTCGCTTTTATTAACGTCTACGAAGAAGAGAAATAACAGGACTAAATTGGGTAATGAAGAGCATTACAAAACAACAACAACTACAAGAAATTCTTTTAAGAGTTATAACAAATGTGAAGCCTCTGTGTAAGTTTCAATCTCTCGTCTTTACAAATATAGTTTAGAAAATAACTTTGCGCTAATAAATTTAAAAATATATGGCCAAATTTTTTCAGTTCGAATAAAAATAACGGAAATCATGTTTTGAAATAAATTCCGAAATGAAGCTGGCTACTACGCTAATGGAAACAATCTGAGCAAAGGAAATTGTCATGTCAAGAAAGAACGCTATTGAAACTATTTTACATTTCCGCGATGGATGCAAAGAGAGAAAATGAACACTTTAAGAGTGCTCATGAATTTAAGAGAGTGATAGGAGGAACAATTTGAAGCTTCTGTCTATTTGAATTTCAAAATCACTCTTCTTTACAAATAATTTGGCGCCAAGCTTTAAAAATTGTGCCCAAACGTTTTCAGTGCTAATAACATAACGGAAATCATGTTAGAAAACAAATTTAAAAACCATAATTGCATCAAAAAAATAGTGAACTAGGCAAAGGAATCGCCGTATTGTATATCGGAACGAAAGGTTTTGCTTTAAATTGCTTTGCATTTCCTCGATCGGCGCAATGGAAACATAGAGCTGATTTCTTACGGAATATATAGGTTGGATCGTAGAACGGCCGGGTCGGAGAGAGGCGATTGCCCAGTCATTCAGAAGGGCGCACCCTTACACACACCCGGTCGGAGAAAGACTTTAAGAGTACGCATTAATTTGAGAGAGTATTAGGATCCTAACACTTCTAACCCATGCAATTTATTAGTCATTAATTGAGTTTAGGTTTCTTCCACTAGGTTGGGGAAATTAAATCCCAGTTTGTGACTAATAAAGTCGTGGGTTGTAGGTTACTGGACTAAAAATGATGTGATCGAAAAGTTGGAGAGATTGCTTCATTAATACTGGATAATAGATGGATTCGTGCGCGCAGTTGCCTGGGTATCATTTGCTATCTGTGTTCAAACAATGTGTGGGCACAGAGAGCAGATGACACAACTGATTGCATTACGGTAATGCAATCAGTTGTGTCATATATATAATATAGACATATTTAAAATTATTACTCCTTACCTAAACTCCTATTGGTTAATGCCATTACCCAATAGGAGTAATAATTTGAAATATGTCTTTTGCACATAATTTTTTTATTGCGATGATGTTTCAATATAATAAAATGAATTATATTTGAGTGTCATTCTATCATTGATGAAAACAGTTCCTTCCATCGTATTCAGTATTTTTCACCATAGCTGGTAAAAAACTTACAAAACGTCTAAGTTTCAAAGTGAATGGATCTATGAATTTACTTCATTATTCAAACATAGTTTAGCTCGACATCTAAGTTATTTTGATCAGTCCATGAATCATCGGTCAACGAGCAGTCCAAATCAGGTTAGACGTTGGACACTATAGAGAAAGAATCACTATTTGGTAAATTTGATGCGCAGTACAAGCAAACAACAATTTTGGTTGCATGGAAGTATATAACATCTTCTACTTAGTATTGTAGTAATGCGTGTGCGTTGCGTCAAATTTTGGGGTCATTCTTACCAGTGCTTATTCCATTTTACAGAGGTCCATTCTTAGGGGTGCATTATTTTGAAATGTAAAATTTTAGGGTAACCTTTTGCGGGGAGTCCGATTTTGAGGTCAAGATTTAGCTAAAATGTAGATATTTAGACAAATTCAGTCAAAAAATTTTGGGAGGGTCATTCTTACCAGTGCTTATTTTTCTGTGTCCCGATTTTTTGGGAAGCCATTCTTAACAGTGCTTATTCAGAGCAGGTAGGTAGAACTTAATCTTACCCCATAAACATTGCGAGTTACGATGAAGTAAGAGTTGTTCGGGAGTAAGGGTTGTTCATGAGACTATTTTGACGTGCGGGCCTTAGTGACTTCAATTTCCTAAAACGTATAATTCCGAAATTCGTTTCAGTAAGAGATATATTCCGAATTAATTCTGAAAAGATGTGATCGCTTTGAGTTATGATTCACTGTCTGAGAGCTCAAAATGGAGCAAAGACGATTTCTCTTCGTATTTCTCATTTCTCCCTCTTTATTTTTATTGATTACTTCGTTCTGCTTTCATTTGAAATGAAATGGACTAAACTAATGCTAAACAACGCTTGTATCTGTTTTGATTTTCAGTTGTAGTTTTCTTTACCTGGCGTTAATTAGTACTGGATTATAATTTATTTCTAATCGCTTATATAAAAATATTTAATATTGCAGTTTTCGTATACCGTAAATGTTCTAGTTAACCCTCACCTCAAATAAGCCCTCCAACAGAATGCCAAACGCTCGCCCGACCAAACATAAGTCCATATTGATACCTAACAGACATCGATCCGATCCAACTTAAAATCGAAATTTTGGTGTTTTTCATATCAAATCAAAAAACTAATATTGGGCCACGCAAAGAATGGCCCAAGTGGAGTGGGTTTTGTATTTTTCGATTGGATTCTTCAGTGGAGTTAAAAATTTCGCCAAAAACCGTTTCATACGAAGCTAAAAAGTTAACATTCGTATCTAATGTCTGTGATGAAATGCTTTGTTAAGCGAAGACAAATTCATTTTTGTTCAAAAGAGCTTCTTTGTCTAGAACACACCCAACAAATACACCGACCTTTGTGCTGATGGGCTTTGGGAGAAATACTCAAAGCGAATCCACCGGTGGATTGCCCAGTCGATTGAGGGAACATTTTTATGCAGTAAAAGCAAGAGAAAAATACAAAAAATCCACTGTCCATGGGTGCAAGGAAAGTGGGTGCCTTACGGTACGCCAATAGTTTATTTTACTTTTTATTCAAATATCAACATTTATATTAATAGTTTTATTTTACTTTTTATTCAAATATCAACATTTATATTAATAGTTTTATTTTACTTTTTCTTCGAATCAGGAATTGCAGATATTTTTATAGCGAAGAATTAATTATGCCTACCAATTATCCAAATGCAATAACTGTATTTAATTCATAAACGGTCAAATCAATTCCAAATATGCAGTTTTCTAACGGTCCAAAGATGTCTATATTTTGCTCTAGACCCGAAAAATTGTCAAATTTTATAAATTTTAGAGATTTTGTTAAAGACATGTTTATTTTTTTAACTCTAAAAAATGGTATTCATGCTTATACTGTGATCTATTGTAATTAATTCTTTAAAAGTATCAGCTAATATTTTCAGTTTCCACCTACAAACAATGGACTCATCCCAATTGTCTTTGTTGCGAATTTTTTCACTACCCAATCTGTGTTGCGAAATCAATAGAGCTCTGGAGAGCACTTTCAAGGAATCCGAATTTCCTGATGAGATTACGGACATTATAAGGCTATATTTGGAGCGGATCATTTATGGGAAGTCAAATCTTGCGAATTGCGCGGGCCGTCTCAATGGTATTTACAAGGACAAAGTCGGATCTTTGGTGCTTTCCGTCAGAAATTCGATCATCAATGGTCTTTATAAGCGACTCGAAAAAACTGGAATAGTTTCACTGAACGACTCAAATGAACAATCAGAGACGGAATATATGTAAGTTTTTGATGGAAAATTCAAGACCGCTGACACATTCATTTGAAGGTTCATTATTTTGAGGGTGTAAGCTGAACTCAAATTGAGGTATAAATTTTATGCTTAAGCTTGAGGATATTTTCAAACTCAAGCTTAAAGTAATCCGGTGCATGGTTACAGAAAACTACAACAGCCTTGTGGGCCATTGCATGGCTTTATTTACAGAACAATCCGGTTGGGACCAACAATGCTCAAATGCAAATTTTGAATAGCTTTTTCAGTATTTGAGAGCGTTGAAAGAGAAAGCCGTCCGTTATGGTTTTCAATCATGCTAATCTCGAATCAGAACTTACAATCTCGAAGATTCTTCTAGAACATGCTAGAAACTTATGTAAGAACCTTATGATTTATGAACTTTGATATTGTTATTTACTATGTGAATGAATTTTAACAGATTTATGTCAGCATTCCTAAATGCATTTGCAAGTATATTTTTCTGCTTTTTCACATACAAGTTTTAAAAATAGAGTATACGTATGGATAATTCCAGAACATTATAAACAAATTTATGCAAAAATCAAAACTAAAGTTCGATATTGGCATATTCGAATAGCCATGCAGGCTGATTATCTGATAGTTTCCGTGTAATTTTGAGAGAAATACAGTGTTCTTACATAAGTTTCTAGAATGTTCTAGAAGAATCTTCGAGATTGTAAGTTCTGATTCGAGATTAGCATGATTGAACACCATAACGGACGGCTTTCTCTTTCAACGCTCTCAAATACGGAAAAAGCTATTCAAAATTTGCATTTGAGCATTGTTGGTCCCAACCGGATTGTTCTGTAAATAAAGCCATGCAATGGCCCACAAGGCTGTTGTAGTTTTCTGTAACCATGATCCGGTGTACGAGGAGCAGCTCAATACCACAATAGAGATTTATATAAGCTTGGGATATCTTTGTGCTAAGCGTATTTGTTTCATTTTGAGCCATTAATTAGGCTTAAGCGAGACCTGTAGTATGGACAAAATGAGGTACTAAAATGGGTTGTCTTTTGAGTGATCATAATGAGATATATTTTGAATAATGATAATAATATGCGATAATATGAGAATAATGATAAATATACCCTTTTAACTTATTTCTTTAATTCTAAACGGTTTATTTTCAGTTTCCTACCACAAACAATGAATTCTTCCCACTTTACTTCGATAGATGTAAACAGAGCTGTCGTGAGTGTTTTCAAGAAAGTTGATCTTCCTGCCGAGCAAATGAAAATCGTAGCTATCTATTTGGAGCAGATAATTTGTTACAATTCAAACATTGTGAACTGGACAGTCCATCTCGATGACATCGATCAGGATCAACTCGCTTCTTTGGTACTTTCCGTCAGATATTCGCTCATCAATGCTCTATATAGGCATCTTGTCAAGAGTGGAATGGTTGAACTGAACGATTCCAAGGAACTGCCTGAATTAAATAGTGTGTAAGTTTTTTTTCTAGCCATAACATGATATCCAGCATTATCTGTGGTATGGCTTAATCTCTTCTACACACAACGTTTTTTCTTCTGTTGAAAACGAATACCGAAGCAGTAGATCATGGCGTCTACCTTTCATTTCTGCCGAGCACATCACTAAGCCCGGGCGGGCATATCGGATTTCGAATTTTCGCCGGGTCGGACCTGATCCGGCCCAATTTTCAAATCTGATCTGTCCGTTGTGCTCTAAACCTAAAGAAAGGCGTTTTATATGCCGAAAGAAAGCCAACATACAAAAATAAATAATGGAATAATATCGTGTGTAGAAGAGACATAGGCAGAGCACAGAGTTTTTTACAACTCTAACGCCGTTGGTCTGCTAACCTTCATATGGCTAGAGTGCTCGTTGGTTAAGGAACGTTCAGGAATTCTGTCCTACGAATTTCCCGTTTTCGTATAGTTTATCTTTTCTATAGCCACATCATCTCTCTCAACGGTGTTGTGCCACTAAAACCTTATTGGTGTTACTGATTCACTCTTTTTTGTTACTGATATGGTACTGGCGTTGTGCGCAAATCCTTAAGCTTAGGCAAACTTTAGCTTGAGCTTAGACTTGGCTCTCTTGAAAGAAAAACCGAATCTTACCCATTACAGGGGTTAAATCCATAATTATTGTTTGAATTAGTGGGCATCAGTAACAAAAAAGAGCGAATCAGTAACATCGAAAAGGTTCACGTGTTGTGCCTTGCCCGATTCCCACCTCTACCGTAATCCATTCTTTATTTTATGGTAAACGTGCAAAACATACTTCTATTTTAGAGCCAGTCAGTCTTCATGTTCAAAAATGTCTTACAAGTGCAACCATTGTTCGTACGCCTCCGGCAATCGCAGTCACGTCGCACAACATATGAAAACCCACACTGGTGATAAGCCATTCAAGTGCAGCTTGTGCCCCTACACCGCCAGTTTTACAAGCAATTTGAGAAAACACATGCGAAATCACACCGACGATAAAACGCACAAATGCGATAAATGCTCCTATACTAGCCATCTTCGCAGCCGTATCGAGACACACAAGCAATGTCACGATGTGTAAGAAAGAATATAAAAACGACAAAAGGTACAAAATGAACATGTTGCTCGGAATATATATTTTGGAATAAAGATTTGTTGTATTTTGAATGCATTGGGTATATCCAGAAAGTTATATACAAAGTTATTATATATATTGTTATATAATCAATATCGTCCCAACTTGGTGTTCAATGGGATGCCCAAAAGGTTGAAATGAATGAACAAGAATGGTTTGTTTCAGAAATCCCTTATAAGCAAAATTACACTAAAATTTTGCGCTAAAATTTTACACTAAAAAATTTTACGCTAAATAGATTTTCCTTATTTTTAGCACGATCCTGTCATAAATGCTGAGAAACAGCAATATAGAGAAATCGCAAATATTGAGAAATAGCAAGATAGTGATCCCCAAATACCGGTTTATAAAAAATTGCCACCTTCCAATATCCACTCTTACCTAAACCGCAGTGTCTGTGTCACGTACCTCCTGTCCCGGGAAAAATTTTTTTCGGGTTTTGGACCGTTTCTGATGGAACCCCTCTATAGTAAATCGACCCCCAGCTGATCTCGAATCCGGCGTCAGGTTAATTCTCGGCTCACGTGAAACGTGACATACGTGACTTACGTGTGTCAGGTAAAGGGCAAGTATATCCGTCGCAGCTCGGATCTGGCCGTGTGATACGTCAATCGCTTCGTCTCAGCAAGCTAAGGCGATTGGTACCGGTCTCGGCTTGGACAAAAGGAACTTAGGAACAACAGGCTTAGGAACAACCCAACTCTGAACGCTGATGGCGGTGCGCGAAGCGCCGCAGATGCAGATTCCGCGCGTACGGTTAAAGTTAATTTTTACAAGATTGCGGCGAAGCCGCAATCTTGTAAAATCCCTCTAACTAATCTGCACTTGTCCGTTGTAGCCCAAATTTTTTCTCTTTGATCTCCGAAGCCGATTATCTCCT
Organism: Ditylenchus destructor; assembly: GCA_022814885.1. Classification (NCBI taxonomy): domain Eukaryota; kingdom Metazoa; phylum Nematoda; class Chromadorea; order Rhabditida; family Anguinidae; genus Ditylenchus; species Ditylenchus destructor. The sequence goes on along the minus strand of JAKKPZ010000966.1, from coordinate 602 downwards.
CGAAATTTTGAAAAATTGCTCTTTATCAATCACAATTTTTCTCGGCTAAATTTATTACAACATTATGCTATTTTTGCGTTTTAGGCCAAAATTAGGCTATGAAGTTAATAACTATTTCCAAAAATTAGTACCAATTTCAGAGATGAAATATTCAAAATTTGGGACATTTTTTGTTCAAAATAACAAAAATTAGCTCAAAAATAGCTGAAAAATAGCCAAGAATAGCTCAAAAATAGCCAAAACCACCCCTTTTTAGTCATAAATTGAATAGTAGTACTAATAAATAACAATTAACAGCAAATTTTAGCAAAAAATTGCTTTAAAAACCGAAAATTTTGACTTTTTGAATCATCAGGAAATTTGACTCGAAAATGATTCGAAACTCGAAACTCGACTTTTTCGTCGACTCGAAACTCGAAACTCGACTCGAAGAATTTTCGGCCGACTCGACTCGAAACTCGACTCGAACTTTTCGTCGACTCGGCACAACCCTGGTGCAAAGTAAGGAAATTAAGTTAAGTAGGAAAGTTGAGAATAGAAATGTGAAGCCAATATTTAAATGAGTCACAGTTGTTTTGCTCCAATTTTCAAAGTTAGTGGAA
>JAKKPZ010000965.1:0-11851 GCA_022814885.1 Ditylenchus destructor | reverse complement strand
TTGCGGCTAGCGCAGAGCTAATAACTATTTTGCTACAGTAATACACCACTCCATTTTTTAGCGCAAATTCAAACAGATCAAATTCCCGTGTCATGAAATTTACCACACCTTTAACTCTATCATCATTACTATCATTGAAGAATTTGTTCCCGATTATGATCATTAGGGTGCGGATTTCCCGGACATGTCCGGAAATGTCCGATTTTGCGACTTCTATCAAAATTTTCGGACATGAAATCAATAGGGTCCCCCTATTGATTTAGCAATTTTACTTGTCCGAAAATGTCCGATTTTGTGTCCGAAAATGGCTTTTTTCATGTCCGGAAAATCCGCACCCTAATGATCATACTCCAAAAATTTCTCGTTATCCAACACATATTCAAAAACTTTTTGAATATAAGCAAAAACTTCGGCCTAAGGTCAACTATGATCATGTTAGGGACAAATTTCTTCTATGCTCCAAAAAGTTAGACCACGAAATTCAAAGATTTCTGCGTAACCGCGAAAAGAAAAGTCTTAGTTCAATTACCACGAGATACAAATTCGTTAAATCTTTTTTAAAGACTAAAGCGAATAATATTCCTACCCTTATAAATGGAAAAGATGTACCGCTGTTCCAAAATTCCGAAAAAGCCAACGCACTATCAAGGGTCTTCGAGTCAAATTTCACTTCTCAGTGGACACCAACTTTTGATATCCAAGAGAAGGAAACCTCTAAACTATCTTTTTGTGAGATTCAATTTTCGGCTATTGCTGACATTCTAAAACATCTAAAGAATCACTTCGACAAATCGCCTGATAAAATCCCAAACTATTTTCTCAAAAAGTGCGCAGAATCTCTTGTTTCTCCTCTCCAATACATATTTTCTTATTCCATAATGTCAGGTGCAATACCTGAAATTTGGAAAAAGGCGGTAATCATTCCCATTCCAAAGAAATCTAATTCTAACAACCCAAATGATTACCGACCCATCTCCATCCTTTGTCCAACCCTCAAAATTATGGAAAGAATAATTTACGACTCCCTCCTTATCCACTTCGAGAAACATAAGATTCTGCCTAGTTGTCAGCATGGCTTTCGCAAAAACCGTTCAGTTACTACGCAGCTTTTGCAAACTTTCGAAGATTTCTCAACGGCCATTGAACAAAATCAATGGGTCGATGTAATCTATTTCGATTTTTCAAAGGCCTTTGATACTGTACCTCATATTAGACTCTTAGAAAAACTTGAATCCTTAGGCGTTACTGGTCAAATGCTAAGTTGGATAAAATCTTACCTCTCAGATCGTACCTTTAATGTAGTTATTAACGGGGAATTCTCAGAAACTCAACCAGTCAAAAGCGGGGTACCTCAAGGCTCGGTTTTAGGACCACTTCTCTTTCTCTTTTACATTCATGATCTACCCATATTTTGCAATACCCCAGGTGTTTTCACTAAACTATCGCGGATGATTTAAAAGCTTACCATATCTCTTCTCCAAATATTTTTTCTTTCACAAAACCTCTAAAATCCTTTATTAACAGGGGTGCCATAGACTCGGCTCCAAAAATAAGGACATTTGCCCCAAAAACTAAGATTTCGGGGTCAAAAATAAAGACATTTTTATAATTTTTTCAAACCATAGGGTCCCCCCATGGTTTTTTAGCAAAAATTTTTTCCAAGTGCATTCTTAGGGGTGCATTTTTTCAAATTTTAAAATTCGCGCCGAAACTATAATGCCAATATTTTATTCTGCATGAATGAAAAATGGCGCCGCAGGCGAAAATTTTTCAGTTTTAGGCGATATTCATAAAAATTTGCACTATTTTTAAATACTTGGAGAAAAAACGGCATCCAAATAGCGCCGCAGGCGAAAATTTTTAGGAAAAGTTGCTTTTATTTCAAAAATTCCCATTTGAAATTGGATATTGCGTGAAATAAGGACAAAATAAGAACATTGGCCAAAAATAAGGACAAATCTTAGAAATAAGGACATTTTATTTTTCTAAGATTTGGACCCTCAAAATAAGGACAAATCGTAGAAATAAGGACATATGAAAGCCCTGCTTATCGTGTACTATGGTCGAGGCTTTGCTAATATTTACACATTGTCATAGTGTTACAAGGCGCCAAAGTAGCGTTTGAAAATTGAATTATTGTTTTCGAGATTTTTCAGTGTTGTCTAATGAGTACGGAAGGCAAGGGTTGTTTGTACCAAGGTGCATAGTGGAGCATTTTTGGACATTCACTTTCAACCCATTAATTTCGCAATATAATAGGAGTTTGTTAATAAACAGGGGTGCCATTTGTCCTTATTTCTAAGATTTGTCCTTATTTTGAGGGTCCAAATCTTAGAAAAATAAAATGTCCTTATTTCTAAGATTTGTCCTTATTTTTGGCCAATATTCTTATTTTGTCCTTATTTCACGCAATATCCAATTTCAAATGGGAATTTTGAAAAAAAAGCAACTTTCCTAAAAATTTTCGCATGCGGCACTATTTGGATCACTTTTTCCTCCAAGTATTTAAAAAATAGTGCAAATTTTTATGAATATCGCCTAAAATTGAAAAATTTTCGCCTGCGGCGAAGTTTTTTCATTCATGCAGAATAAAATATTGGCATTATAGTTTCGGCGCGAATTTTAAAAATTTGAAAAAATGCACCCCTAAGAATACACTTGGAAAAAATTTTGCCAAAAAACCATAGGGGGGGACCCTATGGTTTGAAAAAATGATAAAAATGTCTTTATTTTTGACCCCGAAATCTATTTTTTGGGGCAATTGTCCTTATTTTTGGAGCCGAGTCTATGAAAACCCTGACGATAAGAGAGAGCGTCGCACCTTCTGCGCGATATGGTAGAGCGCCAGTTACCTTCGGTCTGCGGCTGCTGGGTACTCGGGCCTTTGGCACTCGAATACCTTCGGCCTGCGGCCTCCGGTTTCCACCAGGGAAGTCGAGATTCTCGACTTTTGGTGACTGATAACTCACCCTGCCCCATTGTCTCTGATCCAAATCTGGGGGAATAGACTGTCTCTAGTGGGAAGTTTCTCCAACAAAAAATTAGCGCCGTCGCAAGACGCTGAGTTATGTCCCCGGAAAAAATCGAGATTCTCGAATTTCGGTGATTCAGAGTTCCCGAAAAAAGCTTAGTCACGTCTAAGCCAGTAGTTTGTTCTAGCCATAATTTGTCCTTCCTTCTTAACTTTTCACTATTCTTTTTCGCGTTCGCAAATTTGATTCTTTAATTTGACCCTTTACTTTCTATTTATCACAACCCCTCCACTGGGTTTAGTAAATTTCTCTGCCATATTTCGCCCATCTGCTTTCCTCGATAGACGCAATGTTTTGGGCCGAATCAAGTCAGAGCTTACTGAAGAAGCTGCTTCCATTTCACTCTTTGTTCTCTTTAGCGATAGAAGTGTCCCTTTAATGTTCACCACAAAAAGACAAAGAGAGCTTAAGTGGATCGAAACTGAGCTGGAGCGAAATTAGATAACTACCGATAACATGAAAACCAACAGAAACGATGAACAACTGAGAATTTTTACAGTGCTTATTAGACCTGTCTAAAAGGCTAGACACTCAGCCTAATAGTCAGACAGTTTGCATATTGGATTTCGAAATTCTTTATTGCAATAATTTGTGCGTCCTTCTCCACTTTTCACTATTCTTTTTCGCGTGCGCAAATCTGTCTCTTTAATTTGAATCAGCCTAGCAGTCAGACACACCCAACCGGGTAGGGCTGTAAGTAAATGGAAGACAGTTTTAAAAGCGATGTTAAGAAAGTGCCTTGTTTTGAAATCAATTTAGCCCACAACCACTCTCCAAAATAAAAATTGAATAACTATCGAAACCGACTTGAATAAAGAGAAGCGTCCAATAGACCCGTCCAAAAGGATAGACAGACAGCCTAAACGTCAGACACACCAGACTGGCAGTGCTATAGCAAAAGAGAAGTCAGTTTAGAAATTTCAGCACACATAAAGTGGATGTTTTGAAAAAGTCCTGTTTTGTAATAAACCCAGCCCAAATTTGAGATCAGATGGAAAGATAAAAATGGAGTAGTTTTGTAAAAAAACCGTCTGCCCAGAAACACATTACCCATTAATTTCGTCTTTGTATGCACATTGAGTCCGGCTCTGCCCGATTGCCACGTCTTCTCCAAAGTTTGTGCATTGGGTTTCGAAATTTCTTACTGCCATAATTTGTGCGTCCTTCTCAACTTTTCACTATTCTTTTTCGCAGGCGCAAATCTGACTCTTTAATTTGACCCTTTACTTTCTCTTCATCACATCTCATCCATGGGTTTGCTGAGCTGGGTTTAGTAAATTTTTCTGCCATATTTCTTCTATCCTGCTTTCCCCTATAGACGCAATGTTTTGGGTCAAATCATTTGAGGTTATCGGCTCATTTCATACGCCTGTGCGTTTGCCACATAGCTCGTGCCACTCATGCACATCAAGTTCGATTTAGGAAGACATCAAATGGGCCTGAAATTTTGAAATAGCTTGAAAAAGCTATTGGAAATCAATAAACACAAGAAATAAGGATAAAAATACATAGAAACTAAAATCTTTTTATATAAGATATCAATTTTTATGCAAATTTTTACTACCAAAGGGGGCACCCTTTTGTTTTTTTCGTCCGACCGTCTCTGAAGTGGCCACTTAACTGGAATTCGACTGTAGTAAAGTAACACCTATTTTTCCTCTTTTTCAATTTTTTGTGTTTATTATCGGGTCCCTCTAAGTTGATTGGTGAAGCTCTGTCCTTCCCCCCCCCCCCCCAGCAGATTGGGTAGGATGCTGCGCTCGGATTTGGCCGAGTGATATGTCAATCGCATCGTCTCGGCGAGACAAGACGAATGGTGCCATTTTCAGCCCCCAGAGGACCCCCTGTGGCCCCCAGAGGACCCCCTGTGGCCCCCTTTACCCCCCCCCCCCCCCCCATGCGGCGAAGCCGCTGGGGCTTCTATGGTATGTTTTACTAATTTCAAAACTTACTTTGAACTACGCTTGAACGCCACTTCGATCTCTTAAACCTCGTGCTCTATCGATCCCATTGCAAATGCGCGAACGCAAAAACGACTATGAACTACATAGATAAATGCGGTGTATTTTGATTGATGCCTTTTGCGACGAATGAAAACAGCCAATCAACATTTCAGGATGATTGACATTTCACATGAATGACAGCTTTACCTGCAAAATTTCCAACCTTCATTTACATCAAAATAATTTTTAGGCATTTATTTTCTTCTCCAATTTTTTACCGTTGACAGTTATGCCACGAAAACGAATGCATCCTGGAAAATCTGATTGCGCAATTCCGAATTTCTCAGTAAGAATTTAGCATAAAATTGTATATATTTCGCAAATATTTACATATGACTTACAGCTTGGTCTGACTTTGGCCCCCATAGTGAAAGAGGAGTGTCAAGATGAACTCTCGGATGAAGTCGGTTTCAATAATGTCGAGAATGTGCAGGTGGTATGTATTTTATATTCTGAACTTCCGTATCCTTTACCTAGTATTTCAGTGCTGAAATCCGCGTTTTGTAACCTCATTCTTAGGGGTGCTTATTCCATTTTTCAAAGGTGCATTCTTAGGGGTGCTTATTTTTGAAATGTACCTATTTTAGGGTACTTTTTAGCGGGGAACCCGAATTTGAAGTCAAAATTTAGCTAAAATGTAGACAAATATAGACAGAATATAGACTAAATGTACCTAAAATTTCGGTTTTCGGTGCTTATTTTTGGTGTCCGTTACGGTTTTCTCTGGATGGGCATTCAAACCCAAAACGTCTGTCTATGAGAGATACATTCACGTCGTGTCAGGTGTTATATCACTCAATCAGTGATACTAAACTCTCAAACCTCGATTTTTTAATTAAACATGCACAGACTAAAGCATGGTACTCAGACTCCCGAACCGCACCCTTTGAGCGGCCGAAGGCCCCGAAGTCGGCGCCAGCCGACCTAGGTATTTTTCCAGCGCCGAAGGCGCTGGAAAAAAGCCTAGTCATTACTTTACTTCATCCTTTCAGGATCATAAAACTTCTAAAATTTTCTTATTATTTTTCATTGTTTGTCATTTACCTTGGACAATAATCTTTGTTATGGGAATTTTTTCGATAAAATAAAATCTTGGGTCATCTTAGTAAAAATTAAGTCACACGGAACAATATGCCCGGTAAGAACCGGGTCCCAAAAATTTAGGTCACTTTTCATAGCAAAATGTCAATTTTCTGCAAAACCTTGGTGAAAAAAACCTCCATTAAATTGAAACAAAAATAACTTGGAATTCCAGTTAAAATTAAGTAAGAAGAAAATAATACTGAAAGCGTATTTTATACGCAGTTAACCAGCAACCCAAGCCTAATGTAAGGGTTGTTCGGGAGCTTAAGCCTAAGATTAAGTCAGTATTGGGCGTGCACAGCGGGGCCCGAAACCTAATGGCTTGTTTGGCGCCTTATAAGGGTTGTTTTAACTTTAAGTCTTGTTTTCCAAGAGGATTTGTCTCTTGTTTTCCAAGAGAATCCAGAAAATTCTAGAATGTTCTAGAAGCATTTCCGGAGCAAGGGAGTATTTTTTCGGTACTAGGAGGTCGAGGGGAGGAGTCGATTGACACCGGTCTTGGGGCTATTCCGGTGGTGCCAGATACTAGACCGTAGCCAAATTTTTGAGGGGCAAAGTTTGACGGGGTAGAATTATTCAATCGGGGATTCTTCAATTATAGGGAGCAAAGGTAATGAGTTTACAGTATGGTTAAAAATTTTTATTTTTCGTTAAAAGAATGATACAATTGTTAGAAACATGTAGCCATTTGATATCCATTTTGGTATAGTTACAGGAAAGCACAGATATCACCAAACAAGAAATGTACGACTATTTGTGTAATGCAATGGAACTTCCTATTGGTGACAATATGGGCGAGTCAGATCTCAGTGGAGCAGAACGTGACTATTCTCGTGGTGAGCCAAAGACTGAGTGAGTCACTTTTTTCTAATTATCGCATTTGAAAATTTTACCATAAAGCACTGTAAACCAGTTCAGTTTTCTGATTTGGTTTTAGCACCACCGAAAACGTAATGTTATTGGCGCTTCATAAAATCATCTTAGTTCTTCTTGTGGCGGTAATTGGCATGTCAACAAAATGCCGACTTTTATTTCGTCTGAAGTAGGCAGAAAGGGTGAATATTCAAGAGACGATTTTCACACGGTTACAAATGTGCATTTAAACTTTCGACAATTCTATTCGAAATTTAGGTCAATTATCAAGAATGAATACAATCCGGACACTAAACCGCCACTTGCTGTCCGCTTAATGACGACCAAATCTAACGACATTTCCAATGTGAAAAAGAAATATAAATGCGATCAGTGTTCTCACGTCGCTACAAACTCATGCAATTTGCTGAAGCACATATTCGTCCATACGGGTGAAAAGCCTTACAAGTGCGATCAGTGCTCATTTGCTTGTCGCTCAAGTCCCGACTTGAATAGACACAAGACTGTTCATACTGGCGAGAAAACTTATAAGTGCACTCAATGTTCCTATGCAGCTAGTCGTAGTACAACTTTGAAACAACACATGAAAACCCATACCGGCGAAAGATCCTTCAAATGTAAAGAGTGTCCTTATGCTGGCATCACCAGCAGCGATCTTAAGCGACATTTTCGTTTTCATTCTGGCGACAAACCACACAAGTGCTGTCAGTGTTCCTTCGCTTGTTCTCGAAGTAGCCAGCTGCAAAGACATATGCACACCCATCAAAAGTAAGAAATAAAGCTTTTGTGATATGAATGTTCTTAATCCTTATTCAGTTACATATATTCCTATACTTGTTGTATATTGCATTTATAAATTTGTTTCTGTTTAAAATATGCCGCATTTTCAAATATTATATCTTACTCTTTGATAATAAATTTCACGTATATTTAGTAGAGTTTTTGACTAATATAACAAATTTTACAAGTTACTATACAAAATAGGATTTTAGGGTACGAAGGAAAGATGTAAAAAGCTAAAGATTATCTAACCGTTTCGACTCTAATTCTAGACGGTTAGAACTATTCTGAAACTACGTTAGTCGAGTCTCATCAGTAGATGTCTAACATAGATTAAAATATCTTTCTTTTCCTTTCTTTCTTATCCTAAGGGGAATTTTGAGAACCTGAATCTGACACTATTTTAGTCTCACTAGAGTGTCAGATCCTAATTTTAATTCTTTACCTTTTTCGATTTCTCCAGCTTTCCATCTTTGTTCTTTTGACACTTATCTTTCGGATTCTTGGCTTGGCTTTGTTGTACTGCTTATTTTCGCTACATTGGTGTCCATTTCGATTTAGATTGTTTCGACAACGGTCCTGTTCATCGCTCACTTCCTTGAAAAAAGCTATGCCTGTAAACATGTTTATTAAATGAAGTTTAAGTATATTTGGCATATGTTCTAAGAACATGTATAGTGAACAACTTAAAGATGGTTTCATGTAGGAACATTTTTGAAAATACTTTATGCAAAATGGATATTTTGTGTTAAAAAAGCATCAGCGAATTTTTACACATACTTTTTAAAGAAGCAAGTCAAAAGAAACGCAGATTTGTCCGTGAGATATATTCGAAAGATGATTTCGTTTCGAGACAATTACTATTCAAAATTGATGTAGTTAGTGCGTCTTTTATTATAAAACGATATTTTTATGATGGAAATAAACGTAGAGAAGAAAAAAGGATATGAATATACTTTAGTTTGAAAATTTTGCCCCGAAGTGTTTAAGGCAAGTAATTGTATCGTTGTTAATACTAGTTTTCGGTGGGCCGCGGGCAAAGCCCGCGGCATACCTTTCGGTACCTTTTTCTAACTCACACTTACAGAAAACCTACAACTATTGCATAGCTTTACAGTAATTATCTACTTCATATCAGCTCTTAACTTAATATCAGATCTTAAAATCTGTAGTACTTTTCAAGAAACATGCCTGGTTCTTAAAATCTTTAGAACTTTTCAAGAAACTTGTCTGGTTCTTAAAATCTTTAGAACTTTTCCAGAAACTTGTCTGGATCTTAAAATCTTTAGAACTTTTCAAGAAACTTGTCTGGATCTTAAAATACTTACCGTATTCCCTGTAATTGCTACCCCCCTGTAATTATTACCCCCCTCTAATTATTACCCCCCTGGAGCTCGTTTGAAAAATTATTACCCCGGGGTAGTAATTACAGGGAATACGGTATATTACTTACTTACTCACTTACTCACTTACTCACTTACTCACTTACTCACTTACCCACTTACTCACTTACTTACTTACTCACTTACTCACTTACCCACTTATTCACTTACTTACTTACTCACTTACCCACTTACTCACTTATTCACTTACTTACTTACTTACTCACTTACTCACTTACCCACTTACTCACTTACCCACTTATTCACTTACTTACTTACTTACTTACCCACTTACTCACTTACCCACTTACTCACTTACCCACTTACTCACTTACTCACTTATTCACTTACTCACTTACCCACTTACTCACTTACCCACTTACTCACTTATTCACTTACTTACTTACTCACTTACCCACTTACTCACTTACCCACTTACTTACTTATTCTCACTTACCCACTTACTCACTTACCCGCTTACCCACTTACTCACTTACCCACTTATTCATTTACTTACTTACTCACTTACTTACTCACTTACTCACTTACTCACTTACTCACTTACTCACTTATTCACTTACTTACTTATTCACTTACCCACTTATTCACTTACTTACTTACTCACTAACTAACTTTCTCACTATGCCCTTTTAAGGGTTGTTCAGAAACTTAAGCCTAAGGCCAAGTCCCTTAGGAGCCCTTATACTTTAGTTATACTTAAGTCCCTTATACTTCTTCAGAAACTTGCCTGGATCTTAAAATCTTGAATACTTCTCACGAACCTTGACTTGATCTCAAAATCTTGAACACTTTTCAAGAAACTTGCCTTTATTTTAAAATCTTGAATACTTCTCCAGAAACTTCCCTGGATCTTAAAATCTTGGACTCTCTTCAATAACCCCAAATTCTCAGCTCTTTAGCCTGAAACCTATCAAAAAAACATTTTTTCAAAAAACCGAAATCCAAAAATACCAAAAGCAGATATACTTCAAATCACCTAAATTTACGATACAAATCAAAAAAGAACAAACATTCACTCATAGAAAACCTTAAAAACATGGTTTTACATTTTGGCGCCAATTCAAATATTCAAATTTCAAAACGATTTCAAATTCGGATTCAGCATATCCGAAAACCCCTGTATGCAAATTTTCAGCAACTTTTACCGTCAGAACCAAAAAACCCAATTTTTTACCAAAAAATGACCAAAAAATTCATAAAAATTTTTGCAAAAAACGAAATCGAAAAATTCCAAAAGCAGAAATACTCTAAATAATCTATATTTACGATACAAAACAAAAAACAGCAAACCTTCACTCATAAAAACCCTTAAAAACACGTTTTTCGATTTTGGCGCGAATTCAAATTTTCAAATTTCCGATCTGACAATTTTGCCACAACTACCAACTCATTACCTACAAAATGAGCTATCACTCATCAAAATCTAACGAACGGATCGTCAGATATAAGCCTCGCATTCAAGCAAGCATTCAAAAAACTGCAAAATAATCATGGTTACAGAAAACTACAACAGCCTTGTGGGCCATTGCATGGCTTTGCATGGCTTTATTTACAGAACAATCCGGTTGGGAGCAACAATGCTCAAATGCAATGAAGACTCTTCATTGAGAGAGAAAAGAGACGACAGACAAACAGAGCGTGCGCCGCACACTAGCACCGAATTGATATGCTTTTCCCAATGCATATGCAGTGGGAAATAACCAAAGAGAGAGTGTGACTTTGGTTAATTCATACTCTCTCTTTGGTTATTTCCCACTGCATATGCATTGGAAAATGCATATCAATTCGGTGCTAGCACGCTCTGTTTGTCTGTCGTCTCTTCTCTCTCTCAATGAAGTCTCTTCATTGCATTTGAGCATTGGTGGTCCCAACCGGATTGTTCTGTAAATAAAGCCATGCCAAGCCATGCAATGGCCCACAAGGCTGTTGTAGTTTTCTGTAACCATGAAAATAATATAGTTAAATGGTTAATGAAGTCTTTTTTATTACAAATTATACGATTAATGTTATTCCGTATAAATACTTCAGGGCAGCCATTTTCAATAAACGTTGTAAAAAGTATATAAGATTCTTGTTTAATCCGTTTACCGTATTATTCGTTATACTGTATCTAATAATTTCTGTTATTAGTATGTTGCTTACCATATTCTTTGGTATACAACTGTCAAATTTCGGGTATTTGATAACTTTGAACTTATAATCATGAGTTTTATCGTATGTGTCATATTGTATTTCACTATTTTTTTATATAGAGATCAAGGAATGCGGTTTCCGTATTTTTACTGGTTTTATTTAGTTCAAGTGTTGTGCCATATATATTTTAGTATATTCATTATGAAAAACATTGCTTAGGCAGAGTACATCGTCGATGTATCTGAATGACATTGAAAGTTCTCGTTTTAAATTTGTGCAGCTACAGTTCTTCATATATCTAAATTCCATGGCAGTTAGAGTTAAGTCAGCTAAAATGGGACTGGCATTTCCTCCTTGCGGAATACCACAGATTTGTAGGAAGTTGTTTACCGCAAACTGGATGTAATTGTTTTTAAGGCTCTATGACAATTGAGCGCCAGACTATTGAGCGCCGGACAATTGAGCGCCGACAATTGAGCGCCAACTATTGAGCGCCAGACTATTGAGCGCCAGACAATTGCGCGCCGGACAATTGAGCGCCAAC
>JAKKPZ010000964.1:0-11853 GCA_022814885.1 Ditylenchus destructor | reverse complement strand
AACTTTTTTTGCAAATTCGAGAATTTGAGACAAAAATAATTAAATCTCAAGAATCTTAAATCGAGATGCGGCAAGTAATATACCGATTTGTAGCCCAGAGTCTTAGCTTTAATTTAAGCTATTACTCATCCTTCTAAAAGGGTTCCAGTAAAAAGTTATCCCAAAAAAAGGGCCGCGGGGGGGATTTTTACCGGGGGGGATTTTTACCTACACTCCAAATAAGTGGGAGGCGTGGTCTAAAATAATGTAAATTTAAAAGCCTATAACAATTTTCATAAAGTGAGTAACATTTTTGCACATTGCTCTCCAGCCGTCCTATGCTCGCCAATTATTTAATTCTAAACCTTTATTAGTCTACGCTCTTCTTTATCTCCACAGCTTTCCGAAGAAAAAAACGAATTTTTGTTTTTACCGATAAATTAAATAAACCATTATAGTAATAAAAATTTTGTGCGTACTCTAATCCCATGCATGGTGTTTGCAGCAACTCAAAACCTTGTTCTTGTGCAAGTACAAGCACAATTACATCTTTCACATTTGCGTGAAACATTATTGCAGCATATAAACAAAAATGGCCTTTGCAATTTTTGGATTATCTACGAGAATATACATTACTCCTGAAACAATTTCGGAGCTTCCTGGAAACAGAAGGAAATCCCTGAAATACGCTTTTCCATATGCAATTATTTACCCGGATTTCCCCTCATATAAGGAAAATTATATAAATTGAAAGAAAAGTAATATAACAGCAAAAATTTTCCACGTAGTGACTATACACGACAGGATATTTCTCATATAATAAATAACGTTGTTCGCTGCAAATTAAAGTTTCGCATACTAATTTTTTAATGCAAGTTGGTAAGCTGGAAATATTGATTTTCTGCAAAACAATCAGCACTTTTAACAAACATTTGTCAGTGCAAACGGACCTGTATTTTTGACATATGTTTATCTATTTATATCAAACAATTCGCTCTATTCAGCACATTATTTCATTTATTCTACTCAATTATACGACTGAAGTTTTTCCGACCTTACTTTCTTGCCACATAGAGGCTAGGCAATCTAAGCAGTGAGTTGTGTACATGCAGGACTATATCACTTGCAAACCACAGCACCCAAATTTAGACTGTAAACGAGAGTCTACTCTGCTATACGCAGAGTAAAGGAAAGAACATGGCGGTCTCTTTTCTCTTGCCGCTCTGCTTCACTACCATATTTTTGTGAAGAAACCTAACAAGACTCGGTTGTGGACTAGGCATTATACCATAGCCTACCTAGACCGCAATGAACCGAACTGAGATGTCGGCCTTATCCTCTTTCGTGATAAAATTTGTCGTCCACTTGAATCGTAAATTTAAAAAGGAACAAACAATATAAAAACAACTTTGCTTAAAAAATGCAAGAAGAAAATGTGGTCAGAGAGAATGACAATGCACTCCAATCATGTTAATAGCGAATACCGGAAAATCTATAATTTTGACCCCGGGAATATAATTATTCAATCGAGCTCTAGGCGCGGGTCAAAATTAGAGGGGATCAAAATTAGAGAATACGGTAATTCTTTTCAAAATTAATCGAAATGCTTCACAAAGCTAATGTAACCCTACTGAAATGATAGCAGAAATAACTACGACAGAAAACGAAAAATAGCATCTCGCACACTTCATAATTTATATCCATATTCCTAGAAATGTCAATTTTTAAGCTTCAACTGAAAACATGAACCTTCCTGGAATTTGTTGCAAAAAAGTCAAGTTGTTGAATAGAAAATTGCTGGAATTTTCTGTGAAATGAGCCTTATTTTTAAAATGGATTAATTTGAAATATTATGAAATAAATGTGCTAGGAAACGATCCGAAAATGTTCCAACATATGATTAAAAATTCGATATTATTGTCAAGGGTATTTCTGACAAGAGAATTTTGTGCAAAAATTATGACTGAGGCAGTGTTTGTCGGGACTAAAATTGAGTAATATCTCTGGCAAACCGTGCACAATATTTCTTCGCGTCTTTTATGTCCCATGGCTATCGAAAGGTTTTTGAGACAGATAGCGCTCGATTTTTTTCACAAACACAATTTCTGCAAAGAAAACGCACTGCTCCAATCGCCGATTCTGCAAAATGGTAAGGCAGTGCGGTTCGCAGTCAATTCATTTATGCAAATTTAGTGTGACTGCTGTTCGCAGTCACACTAAATAATTTCTCTTTATAAAGGTAGCATGGAAGGAGGAAGGCATCAGTTCCTTATTTCTTATTTCTTACTTAGTATTTGTATTAATATCTTACTTTACTTTCTCACTTATTTTTATATTGCTATTTGAGTAATAAATTAATTTGTAATTTTATACAATAATTTAATGTGAATTACTATGTACCTAAATTATTTCGCTATGATATTTATCATTCCATTTCTATTTAAGATTAGAATTTCTAAAAAATTATGTTTCGTGGACATGTTATTGTGATCTTATTTAAGATATCTTGGCAAGGTCTAGCTCAACAACATACTTTTTACAGAACAAAATGTGCTTTCATATTCTGCGAGATATGACCGCTTGAAATAGGGACATAAACCAAAAAATCGCAAAAAGCGAAATTTTTCAATTTTTTGGGGGAGAAACCGCATTAGAAGACCAAACATTAGAAGACCAAAATTTTGGTCTTATAATGGTTTTCATCAAATGTCCCTTTTAGGGACTAATATCTTCTAATGTCGTTTTTGAGCACCTTATTTCTATATTTAGCAGACAAAACCATTAGTAGACAAATGTCTCCTGAAAAAGGACATTAGAAAATTGTCTTCTAATGGAAGACATGTTTACGAACTGTCATGGCGAAATATATGACTACCAAACATGTTTGCGAATAAATATCAGTGTTTGAATGTCTTCCGTCCAATCTTAGTTTAATTCAACTGTATATTTTCCTTTGAGCTCAACTTTGCTTGGAGCGAGTTTATAAATTTCCAAATTTACTCGTTTGACCAACATAATTCGTGGCCCCATGTAATGGATTTTGGCGGAGCACTGACATCCAGTGAATACACTCTTGAGTGCCTGTTTTCATCATGTCTGTCATCAGTTTTCATGTAGGGTTGGATGCATAGGCCATGTTAGACACAGCGTAGACACCCAATCAATATGTTCCTTGTCCGTTTTATATTATATTGCTGTCGCCATTTAAAATTATTTTCTTAAATATATACCTTTTCCTTATGTACCTTACTAGCTTGGGAGGAGCCGCTACGCGGCTCTCCCAAGCTAGGAAGCGGTTAGCGTGCATCCGCGGCGCTTCGCGCACCGCCATCAGCGGTCAGAGTTGGGTTGTTCGGGAGTATATGTTCTAAGTTCCCTCACATTCCAAGGGAGAGGGTCGGGCGCTCGACCACAGGACTCCAGGGTGTATCACAGGGCTGCAACCGGTCGGACAAAAAGCCGGGCCGGATACCGGATAGTGTGAAAAAGCCGGGCCGGATACCGGATAGTGCAAAAACACCGGATAACCGGATACCGATTAACCGGATACCGGATATTAACTTTTTTTCAATTTTTGGCGCCAAATTTGAAAATTTTTTCCAATTTTGGCGCTAATTTGCAAAAAGTTTACCTAAATGCGTGCTTTTTGTTTCCTTTTTATTATAAATGTAAAAGATTAGAATAAATGTTGTCAAAATACAAGTATTTAAATAACTTTAGCGAGTTTTTTGGCTATTTTATTACAATATATGAGCAATTTAAACCAATTTTTCAACTAATTGTTAACAATTAAACGTTTTCACACTTTTTTTCCGTTAACTTTAACGGCTTCATTGGGATTTCAATACAAGAACTATAACATTTCAGTAATCAAAGTTATACAGAGCTAGGTTATGATGATTAAAAAGCAGAATTTTTAAATTAGTTTAAATTAACTTAACTAATTCATTAAATTAATACTTTTGCATTGACGGTAAATAAATAATAAAATATTGACTGTCAGTGTCGTAAATATGGCCTGTAAACGAAATTGGAAGGAAAAATAGCGCAGGCGAAATTTTTGAAAATTGTCGAAAAATGAACAAAATTTTTAATGTCATTTTTGGAACCCAGGGGAATTTTTCAAAAAAATTTAGCCTGCGGCGCTCTCTTTTACTATTTGGCCCTCAATTAAGTAAACGAAAAAAATAGCGCCGCAGGCGAAATTTTTTAAAACTTGGAAGAATAGATTCAATTTTCATTGAAAAATGTGAAAAATGCATCACCAAGTTGCTGCTACCGATATGCAAAATTACGTGAAAATAGCGCCGCAGCTTTTTTAGCGCTTTTTTTGCCTCGAATTTTCAGTTTTTTCTGGAAAACACTAATATGCGGCGAAAAAGGCCGCTGTATTTCCCAAACTATTTTCCGCGAAACATGGAAAATTTCGCGGCAATAAAAGCACCGCAGGCAAAATTTTTTGAAAAAATGGGCTTATATCTTAAAAATTGACTTAACTTTATGATTGAAATAAATTATAACAGTGAAGTTGTTTAATATTTATTGAAAATATCACAAATTTTTGGTCCAAAAGTTTGAAAAAAGTGAGACATACTACAAAGTTAAGGAGAAAACAGCGCCGCATGCGAAATTTTTTTGAAATATTAAATTTGTTTGCCAAAAATTTCGATTAAAAAACATTCAAAATTTGAAAGACCAATGTCAATTTTTTGTATATAGCGTAATTTATTTTACATTTAGCCTGCGGCGCTATTTTACCGTCGCGTAAAAAAGCTTATTGACTAAACTGATCTTGATGATAATTTGTTAACAATCGTGAACCCAAAAGCATCCCATTAAAAGAAAATTTGTTAAAAAGTCTAAATTGACAAAAACATATAGAAAAGAACCCAAGTCACTAAATCATCAATCACAAAAATGGACGAAACACAATTATGGATGGAAAGTCCAGGTTCTTGTTCAAAAACAGACAAAATACGAAAATATAGCGAGAGTTTTAACAGAATATTATTAGTTTAATTGGATTAAATAGAGAAATACCGTAAATCCTCTAATAAGTCCCTCCCCTCAATTAAGTCCCTCCCCTCAAATAAGTCCCCCCTCAAACAGAATTCCAAATGTACTTGTGAGCTCGCCCGACAAAAACTTAGTGCATATTCGTGTAAATCTCGTCCAGTTACGTTAGAAAAATTTCAATGCCATAATTTTGTCATTGAAAATATCGGAGAAAAATGACTTTTTTGAAAACCCTTACGAAACAATAAGTCCCCCGGGGGACTTATTAGAGGATTTACGGTAGAATGGAAAAAATTTCCAAAAATTACGCTGTGTGCCAAAAATTGACATTAAAAATTTTGAATATCCTACGAAATTTTCAAAAATTTTCGCCTGCGGCGCTGACTGCATTCTTAGGGGTGCTTAATTTTTTGGCCTGCAACCGGCGCACCCCCCAAAAAACCGGTAACCGGATACCGGTTGGCAAAAAACGCCGGATACCGATTAACCGGATACCGGATACCGGTTGCAGCCCTGGTGTATCAGTATGCCAAAAGGAGAAAAACCTTACAGAGAAAAAGGTGTATCAAGAATGCCCTCCCAAAAAACTGGTTACAAAAACCTTACAGAGAAAAATACAGAATGCCAAAAGGCGGGAATTCAAATTTGAATTTTCCATGCTCGCACGGACGCACTCACAGCTTTCGCTTATGTACCTTATTAATGCTAGATCGTAAAAGTTTTTGCTACTATTTTGTAACAAAATTACACCAAGTAACTTTTAAATTTCTACTCTTTTGGCCACCATAATTCGCGGTCCCATGTAATAGATTTTGCATGCTAGTCACACGTCCAATCAATATATCCTTGGCTGTCTGTTTTAAGATTTTTGTACAAAATTTATTCACACAGGTATAGGTAGGCTCGGATGAGGATCAATCAATCTATTACTTTTAATATTATTTTCTTTATAAAAATATGTTTAATGCAAATAATAACATGCCGTAAAAGCTACAAGTAATGCGCATTCCGTCTTGCTGCAAACATTTTCCTTTTGGTGTACTGTGCCCCAATGTCATCGTTGTCGAGAGCTAAAGGTCTTGTGGGAGCACTGAGGAGACCACGGTATAAATCTTCAGGCACTAGTACCAGGCGATTAGCCATCGAGATGTAGCAATTGACGAGTAGCTTCCACAACAACAGGTAGAATTAATGAGGGAATTAGTGAAACAATTCCACCTCCGGTTTGAATTAGTTTCCTGACGCCTGACTCTGATTTGCGGTTTCCCAATTTCCTTATATACTCAGCGTGCGGTTGTAAACGTTCCTTTTGCCGACTTGTGAGTGAAAATCGTCCACAGAGAATATTTACGCAAATTTCCACAATGGATAGCAACTCTTCTTTATTAGCGGTTGACAAAATATGGTGTAGTTTATTGGTGGATTTGGTACGACATACAGATTTGAGAAAAGACAAATTTCGAAATATTCGCTGTCCAATAGGCTTAGATTTTTTACAACGTTTTCGGGAGATAAATTGTTCGGTCGTCATCATCAGGGAATATTCTAGTCCTCAGGCGTAAAAGTGGGTTTGTTGCAGGATGCAGGTCCAGTAAAAGATATCCATATGGTGCATCCGACGCCATTTTATAGGCGCTCAGCATGTAGTCAAGTTGTCTTGGAAAGAGCTGCTGAGCAATCGTCCGTATCTGGAGCATATGCGCAGTGCGCGTTAATATAATATACTGAGAGTTGTTTCGCGCAACTTTAATATTCTTCTCATATAGATTTTGAGTAACAAATATTACGGAAATATTTTGGTGATGCGACTTCTTGGTAAACAAGTCTGTCAGAAAACGCTCACTTGCCAGAGATAATAAGTCATCTAGTATCAGCAAGCATGGTTTTTCACATTCACGAAGCATTTGATCTGTAGGTAGACCGGAACATACTGTAATTCCTTCTTGTTGTAATTGGACTACGTGGTTGTCAAACTCTCCATAGCAAAATAAAACAGAAGCCGGAGGTGGAGTTATCATAGAATCTCGGTTCGTGAGCAATTTCATCAATAGAGTTGTCTTCCCGCTTCCAGTTGGCCCACTTAGAATCATACCAAACGGTGAACGGAATTTGAGATCATTTTCAGTCACCAATAAAGATTTATTAGCTCCGCCAATCATTTTTGCAAAATAGTTAAAGTGATACAATAAGAACATAACACAGTTTTTATACATTTTTTACTCGCGCCATTTTTTCAAACTTTATTTGTAACTTTTTTTGTTTCACCTTAATTTTCTCTGTAATTAGATTTACATCAAAAGGATCCGACACATCAAAATTATTCATGACCTGTCAGATTACGTGTCCAAATGATTGATTACCTGCCAGATTATATGTCAAAATGATTGATTACCTGTCAGATTACATGTCAAAATGATTGATTACTTGTCAGATTACATGTCAAAATGATTGATGACCTGTCACATTACATGTCAAAATGATTGATTACTTGTCAGGAAACATGCATAATTGCCCCGAATCTGTACATTTAAGACTACAAAGTACGGGATCAAACCACAAACTACGCCCCAAAAGCGGAGGGATAACTACTACGAGGTTTAAAAAAAATTTAAATTGGTTTAAATTCTCAAACGGTTTTAAAAAGTAAGCCAAAAATCCAAAGATTTTGCCAAAATGTCCCAAAAATTTGGCCAAAGGTCCCAAAAATTCAAATTTTTACCGGCAATTTTTTGCCGCCAATTCAAAATTGCTTTAAATTTTCAAGACTTTTTCCAAATTTTGCCAAAAAGTCCCAAAAATTTTCGCCGCGCCTTCGGCGCGGCCACGAAAATATAAGTCCCCTCCCTCAATTTAGTCCCCCCTCAAATAAGTCCCCCCTTTAGAACCTGACGAAATAATAAGTTCCTCGGGGGACTAATTAGAGGATTTACGGTATGTAATTAGTTTTCCAGGGGCGTTTGTTAGAGCTTTTAAGATATATTGTTTTGAATATAGCGGTACGCTATTCTTGATTTTGGTTCCAATGATGCTGGCATTTAAAAATTTGATTAAAATGTATGTTTCTTTAAGGCCACGCCCAAAAAATTTATATACAAAGTCGTTGTTGTCCTTTTGTCCGTTGTTCCACGCTGTTAGACCCCTTGCGCCGCTCGTCTCCGGGCGAGTGAGGTGTCGTTGGATAGCTCTGAAGATGCTGATCTTGAACTGCTAGGTCCGATCAGGATTCTCTGCCTGGGGTAAAAGTTATCTTGAATTTTCATCCAAAAATCCAGGATTTAAAGGGGGAAATTTTCGATCGCCGCAGGGATCCGAACGACTGAGGTGTCGTCGGCTAGCTCTCGGCGAAAGTTGATAAATGGTTACAGCCTTAGTATCCTAAAAATCTAGGATTTTCCCACGGAGACAAATATGGTTGCGCCGCAACTTTCCGGGTAAATGAGGTGTCAAACGACAGAGCTAGGCGAGTACTGTCGAAAGGTACCTCACTCGCGCGGATCCGCACCCAGGAATTTTTATGAATAATGGATATCATCCTCTGATTTTGCGGCGAAGTCAGGCAGCTTCAATCATTTAGCTTTTTCAAGAAATTCACTAATTTTACATTCAGCATTTATATACTTCCTGCTTTTATGATAATTGTTTCTTTATGTTATTACAGATATGTTTCACCAGTTATTTCTTTGCTTGCTGCTACTCGAATTTGCTTTTGGTGCTCTAGAAAGAGACAGTAATGGTAGAATTAAAGATGGACAATCAATGAAGATTGAAGTAACGACCGATGTCAAAGAAATTTTAATCAATAGGAAGTATAAAAAAATTAACTTTACAAACTGGAAATTTATTGGAGACGGCGGATCTGCGAACGTAGGCTTTGATTTCATATATTATACTAACCTTATACGGCGTTCACGTTTTGATGATAGGTTAAATTTTTGATATCAGAGAGCAAGACCAAATTAGAACACAGGACAGAACTTTGCCCCATTTTTAAAATTTTTAAGAAACCGAGTTTTTGTATAATTTTTAAGAAACACAGACATAAAAATTTTCAAATATTTTTTACGAATTTATTTTTTGGTGACACGTTTTTAGTGGACGTAGCCGCGACCTAGGAGAAGTCCCCAAAGTATTACTCCCCCTGTATGGATTTTCACTCCCTGGTTCGACCCCGCTTGGAGCCCTTGCCATTTTAACCAAAACTGAGTGCATATTCGTGTAGACTTCGTCGAGTTATGTATATTTAGCTGGTTTAAAAAATATTTTGCCCTCAAAAAATCGGAGAAAAATGACTTTTTAACAGAAAATTTTTTCTCAGTTTCTCTAACTTATACTATTATACATTCTGTGGACGATATCATACAGCATAATATACCGCATATTTTTTCCAAGATTGTCCTCATCTTTATCCTAGGAAACACAGTTTTCAATAATTTTCTTAAATCCAGACAAAAATAATTTTCAGGCTTATCGAGCATTTGACGAAACGAGCATGAGGGAAGTTGCTATTAAAGTATTCAGAAGCTATCCACGTGGTATTAGGGAGCACAAACAATACAGTGATAAAGCAAAGAAGGACGGTGTAAGCTATATTGCCGAATTTTATGGACAGTAAGTTTTATCATATTTAAGAGCCAGATTTTGTTAAAGTACACCACGTTAAATAAGAACGTAACACTAGAAATTGATTTTCAAACTAAATGCCCTGGTGGCCTAACAAAATTAGAACAAAAACAACATTTATGGCTAAACAAATTTAAGGCATGAGCAACAATAACTAGTTGATTTTAGGGGCAAAGAGCAACAGTACATTGAGAAAGGA
This sequence comes from Ditylenchus destructor, assembly GCA_022814885.1. NCBI lineage: Eukaryota > Metazoa > Nematoda > Chromadorea > Rhabditida > Anguinidae > Ditylenchus > Ditylenchus destructor. Next base: position 2,039 of record JAKKPZ010000964.1, on the reverse strand, counting down.
ATAACGGTTTATGAAAACTATTTGATTATGGAAGCAGGTGAAATGAGTTTAAAGGAATACATGAAAGGATATAGGAACCGCGACAACATACATAGGTTGTACCATGCCCTGCTGCACATAATTAAATGGTTCCACGATCAAGGTATGGCTTCACACTTAGCCATGCATAAGCAGGCACAAATATCTTAGAAAAATGAGCAAATTAATAAGCAAATATTAATTTTGTACCTGAATGTCTTAAATTTGTATCTAATTTATTTAGACCTTTTCTCGACTATATTCGGTTTTTCAATTTATACCTCTTGTAGGTTTTCGACTACGCTATATCCTAATTTGACAATATTTTAGACCTAGGGACGATCCTAAGGGTAAAACGGCGACCCTAGTGGTATAGAGACGATCAAAATCTACAATAGAGGGTTCTAATACATACGTGTTATGACTAATTAGGCATAGGCGAACACAACTCGTGATCGACCGATCGGACTAGATCCTGAATAAAATTTCTAGATATGTTGCATTCTGACTGAAACAATTTCCAGGTTCCTCCGGAGGTATCATTTGCCGTTTTGACCCTTAGGATCGACACTAGCTTAAAACTAAAACCTGTCTCGACTCAGCGTATGTGAATTACCCATATCGCCTCGCTTAAACAAATATTTTAACGAATTTTGACCAAATTTATAAAGGAAACAAAATCCCGGCCTAAAATAGCCGGCGTAAGGTCAAAGCAATTCCCAATGTCCAACTAGATACAAAATTAATATTTGCTCCATATTTATTGAAATTATTATACTGCCAAAGATTTTATCCTTCGCAAATTCCATTTTTAATTTTGGCGATTATACCCAGTGCCGAAGAAATGGCAAATTGTGACAGGATTTCGTAATTTCTTATTTTTCTAGGTAAACAAAAAAAACGAGAAAAAAAACTTGATTTTTCTACTCGTTTCTTGAAAATCGAGAAATTCCTGTTTTCCGAGAATTTTTCTAAAATTCTAAAAACAAAAGTCTTTTGTTCAAGAATTTCTTTTTTTTGCATTTTTACTATAAAATCGCTGAAAAGTATAAATAATGTCAAAAAACATCTTTACGCCGGAATCGTAAAATTGTTTACCTTCCGTAAATTAATCAGTAAAATTCATAAGTAAGTAAAAATTGACCATCCCCAGAAAATTTTTTCTTGTTGCATTGATATTTTTATCAAACAAAATTGCTTTATATAGGTGAAGCTCATGGAGACGTTGCTCTGCGCAACTTTATCATGGTTACTAAAGACGGGAAGAAATTTGTCAAGGCTATTGATTTTGAAGATTCAGGATGGATACGAGGAGATGGTAAGATATGTTCACTCAGGCGCAATTTTTATGTTCAAACTTCATTTCAAATTTTTGAAACACTTAACAATGGATGAAGAACGGATTTTTGCACTTTAATCTAGATACTAGAAATTTTCTAACTAGGCACTTAGCAACTTTAAAAATACAAATTGGTTTTGTAAATTAAAAATTGTGTGTTTAAAAATACACAGTTAATGTTATGACTAGGGCCCGGATTTTTAGGCCTTTTCCTAAAAAGACCTATTTTCGTCTTTTTGGGAAATTTTAGGTCCGATCCTATTTTGCACAAAATCATCATTTTATGTTCCTAAAACCGGCATTTTCTCAGATTTTTACAAAATTTTCAAAAAATTGGCACTTTTTTCCAATTTTTGTGGAATTTTTTACCTATCAGGCTTTTATGTGAAAATTTTTACTTTCTGGTATTTTTTGTGCATTATAAAAATTTTTCATTTGATTCCAAATTTTAGCGCCCAAAGTCAAAATGCGCCAAATTCGGACATTTGAACCGGAATATTCGAAAAATTTCGCCAATTAAAGTGAACATGGCTAAAAATGTGTAAATTTTTAATAGCTATGCTATAAATACTATATATTTCCAAAAATTACGGTCTTAACCCTTCATTCGTGGGAGACCCTCCTATGCCGAAGCGTTAGATTTTGCTGATTTTTGGTATACGGGTAGAACTCGAGATTCTAT